>PVKA01053420.1:0-11189 GCA_004027165.1 Ctenomys sociabilis | reverse complement strand
TCCTCCTCCTATGGAATAGCGTGCACTCTCAGCACTTGCCAAAGCAGAGTCTATAAGGACCAAGCCCAGGGCTGCGGCTGGATCTCAGTGTGCCAGGCTGCCACCTTGGGCTGGGCACTGGGCCCCTCCCCAGCACCAAAAGGGAAAGAAAAGTACGGAGAGGGCCTTGGTGGTACTAATGGGACTATGTTCATCTTTTTTCCAATAACTGTAATATTTTATACTTAAAAATGATGAACTCAAATACTATTTGCAAAAACCTCAGGGAGGAGAAGAGTGAGGGGATGCCCCGGGTGGGCCAGGCCCCTGCTCCGCAGAACTCCTCCACCCACGCTTCCACCCACAATGCCCAAATTACCTGTGGTTACCCTAAAGTTTACAGTAGTCCTATCAGCTGCAAAAAACTTGAGTTAATGCAACTTATTGTTTTGCCATGTAAAAAAACTACAAAGGAGATACTTACTATATTTTTCAGCTATGTTCATAATAAAAATAGAAACAAGGCTTAGGGAAAATTTTGAGGATGTACACAAATTTCAGAGCAAAGACAGCTACCCAACACTTTTGCTGTTTTTCTCTTTTCAAGAAGAAGATGGACTCAGATGAGCAAGGCGCCACTGTGCTGCAGGCATCCGCACCAGGGAGGTCACGTATGCATCTGTCACACTCAGCCACGCATCTCAGGACCCCGGAGGCAGTGCATGAGCACTTGGTTGGGAGCCAGATGAGGTCCTGATGGCCAGTTCTCTGCATTCCGTGAGCTGCTGCGCAGTATCGTTGCCACTGATCTTCCGCGAGCCCTAGGGTGGTGAAGGACAGGTGGCCCGCACTGGCGGTAGTCAGGAAAGCAAGCTGTGCTGCCTCCGTCTGGATCTCAGCAGACAAAGTCCAAGAGCAATAGAAATTATAAAATAGGGGCCATGGAGATGGCTCAGTGGAATAAGCGCTTCCCTGGCAAGTGCAAGGGCCTGAGTTCAATCCCTGGTTCCTCAAAAAAAAAAAAAAAAAATTATAAAATAACACATTCAACTTAGATGTAGAGAGGAAGCAGCAGGCCTAGCATGAGGACTGCACCAGGCATTGGCAGGGAGTGGCGGAGCTTGCCCTGAAGCCTCAGGCCTTTGTCCCCTTCCTCCAAGGCTAAGGACAGAACTGACATTGTGTGTTCTCTGCTTTCAGGCTCTCACCCATTTCCTCAGCCAGTTTCCACAGCAGGGGAACCAGTATCCCCACGTGCAGAATGAGAGACCGCAGACCCAGTAGAAAGCTTGCCCAGTGTCTGCTGACAGGAAAAGAGGTGGGTTACAAAGGTGGTAGCCTGTCTCATTGCTTCCTCAAGCTAGACATTCTTGGGCAACACTTTCTGGCCTCCTGCCTCTCCGGACTTATTCCTGTTCCCCACTCCCCAGTTCTTATTCCCAATTTCTATCTTCCAACAATTTTTCCTACTCTTCTTTTTTTCTTTTCTTTTCTTCTTACGTATTTAGTAAGGGTCTACAGGGTCTCACTACACAGATCAGACTCATAGTGATCCTCCTATTTTCAGCCTCCCAAGTGCTGGGATTGCAGGCATGCCCCACCATACCCAGTCTCAATCGCACCCTCAGTGTGCCCTGGGGGTGGGGCTGGCACCTCATGCTAGGGATTGAACCAGGGATTGAACACCGGCCGCTACACTCTGACTATGCAGGTGTTTTAATCCACTGAGCTATTTGACTGACCCCCTAATTTTCATACTCTTAACCACTGTTGTTTCTTAGAATTCATTCTTTAACTTTAGGGGATATGATTGACCACTAGCGATTCCCCCTAAATCACTGCATCTTGGTGGGAGGCAGGAGTCCGCTCTTGTTCCACAGCATCCCTAAAACACTCAGCTGGAATCTGGATTGCACCTCACTTAGGTAACCAAAATGGTTATCCTTGAATTTTATGCCTCATCCTTGCCAATTGCTTAAGCACTGTCTCTTTTATACACTGTCTTTTGTTAAGATGATGATAAATTTAAATTGACAACAGGAAGAAAACCTCAACATTTTAATACTATTTGGGATTTCAGAGGTGCCTCTGAGCACATCTAGAGTGTCCATTTGTCCACAAAACAATTCAGTGATTCTGCCACCCCTCTCCAAAAGGCCACAGCCTACCTCAGCAGCCTGATCCTCAGGCTCCCCGGGATCAGCCTCCCCTTTAAAGGACACTGAGCAGGAAAGAGTTTTTTGGCAGGCTGAATGGCCTTGCCATCAGGAGAGACGAGAAACCTGCTCCTTTCTAGCTAAGGATTTTCTGTGGTCCTCAGCTCCTGTGGCTGTGTTTTAAGCGCTCACTGCTGTGCCTTTCTGAGAGTTGTGACAATCATAACACACAATTAAAGTTGGTTGGTTTTAAGTTAACTCCAGAAACCTTGTAAGCCAGAAACACAGGGAGTCGGGCACTAAGGAGTGCTGTCGGGCCCCAAGGAAATGCTCCTCCACAGCCGCCTCTTTCCAGAGTGAGTTCCTTTTCATTACAACCCAATCATAGACAGCAGGGACCAGCCTGGACTACCCCTGGGAAACCTACCTGGAAACTCAGCATGACCTATGCCTGATCAAGGACATATGGTAAGGCCACACCCGGGGTGCTGGCCCTGGGGGAGGACGTCACCAAATGGCAGCACTACCCTCCCCTATGCATACTGTCACAGGGCCCAAAGCCTCAGCCTGAGAGCACTTTCTGCCCAGCTCTTGTCCCTCCCCCTAAGCCCAAGCATGGTGAGACAGGCTCACCCTGCAAGTGGCAGTGAGATCACATGTGTCCAGTATGGCTAAGAGCTTGAGGGGCTAGGGTAGGCCTGGACAGGTATGAAGCTGTCAGATTTATGAGATGACTCAGGACAGGCTCAGTGGGGCCAGGTTAGGAGAGCTGGCCTGCCTTCCCATGTGAATCACAGAGAGAAGCACCCTCAGGCTGTGCTCTCCAGGCTCTACCCAACTCCCCCTGGGAGGTAGGATCAGTGAGTGACCCGTATGTACTATCAAGTATCCGAGGCAGGGCAGGTAGCTGTCATGGAAGCCTAGCAGGTCTGGAGCAAAGCCAGCTTCACACAACCCCAATCATCTTTACCACCAGAGGGAGGCAGAAGCCCTTCTTCAAAGACATCTTGAGGTCAATACACTCTCTTCAAAAGGGTTGCCAGACAGAAGAGAGAGGAGGGAGAAGATGGTTTAGCCTAACAGGCTCTGCACAATGGAGGTAAGGCCTTGTGATACACCCTCTGGCTTCCCATCACCAAGGTAGGGGATGACAAATGACACATATGTCCCTCAAAGTGAAACAAGTGACAAATCTAAAAGATGAGCTGAAAAAAACAGGAAATGAGCTAGACAAGGCTAAATTGCTTTGCTAAGTGTCAGAATATGAGCACCTGGAGACGAATGCTCCCAGCTTTGCCCTGGGATCAGTCTCCCCTGCCATCACCTTCTTCTCCTGCCTCAGGGTCACCTCATCTCTTGGGGCCTGGCGCCATCTTCTGGCAGGCTGTCACTTACTGTGTAAATGCCCTTAACTAAAGTTAGAAAACTAGCATAGCCACAACAATGAGGCTTTTTTTTTTTTTTTTTTTTTTTTTTTTTTTTTGAGACAGGGTCTCACTATGCAGTTCAGGCTGGCCTTAAGCTCACTTTGTAGCTCAGGCTGGTCTCGAACTCACAACAATCCTCCTGCTTCAGCCTCCTGAGTGCTGGGATTACAGGCATGCGCCACCATGCCCGGCGAGGCTTTTTAAAAATCTATAGTCTTCTTCTGTCTTTGGGCATTTTTAGTTCCTCAAACAGTAAAATTTTTTTTCAGACTAAGTATAACTTTTATTTGATAATAACACTTCAATAAATCAAATTGTGGAGGAGTACTCTCAGTAATGGCATTGCCAATGCCACTTTAGTTGTTTTAAATTGACAGGTAAAAATTACATCTATTCCTCGTGTACACTGTATCATAACAGATGCATTTATTGCTGAATGACTAAATCAACCTATTTAACATATGCATTACTTCACGTAAACGTGGGTATTTAAGAAATAAAATGTGTGTGTGCAGTTGCCTTGTTTCTTTTTGGTGGGGTTTTTTTTTTTGGTCTTTTTTATTTTACTGTATTTGTTTGGTTGAATTTTTTTGTTTTTAGGGGAGTTTTATTTCTTGTTTTTGGTGCCGAGGACCGAACACAGGGCTTTCAGCTTGCTAAGTAAGCATTCTACTGCTGAGCCAAATCCTTAGCCCTTCAAACAGGTAAAAATTACCTAATGGTCCATGTCAAAATACTCTTCTTCCTGTCACTCCTCACAAGGGTATGGAGGGCACACACACACACACACACACACACACACACACACACACACACACACCCTGTGCATCAGAAGTCAGAAAGGACCAGCAGCAATGGCTAATAATTCTGGAAAACATTAAACATTAGTGGACAAGGATGTGGATCTTCCCCAGCAAAATGGAGACCGAACTTTGTTGGAAATCCTTTCGGTGAGTTAAATGATGAGGTCAGTGAGCTCTTTGGTGTCACGCCATTCCACGTCATCAGTGGTCAGTCACACTGCTTGCTGCAAAGTGACTGACGGAAGGACACGTGCACACACACGTTCCTTGCTGTCTTGGTTCTCAAACCAGCACGGGTGGGACCAGCTGCAGGGCTGGCTAGGAGCCCAGCATTTAAAGAGTGTAGCAATTGATCAAACCAGTTGGTTCACTGACACCTTCACCAAATATCTCCATTGTCCAGGCCCCGATGCTGCCAACAAAGCTGAGGAAAGGCCCGAAATGTAAATGCAGAAGGTAAACAACGCTCATGCTGTAGTTAGGGAACAGACAACAAATAAGCAAAGTTGCTTTCGAGCAGGGGTAGCTGTTGCAGGAGGGTAACCCAAGCCGTGGCGGTGCGGTGGGCACAGCGCCCGTGTGGGCGTCTCCAGTTGGCCCTGGGAGAAGAGCTCCGGGGGACCCTGGGGAGGGGACAGGGGGAAGCAATTTCAATACAGTCTTCTCTGTCAGAAAAGAATGCTTCACCCAAGATGAAGACATTGTTTGGACAGAAATGAACAGAAGCTTTCCAGTGGTGATGGTTTACAGCGGAAGTGGATTAGACATTGTGTTCAATTCTGAAATTATAGAGGACCCGGAGGACGCGGGCTACTGCAGAGAGATGATCCAACGCTAGGTGGCGCTGTGGCCCAGGAAGTGGGTCGACCCCGCAGAAGCCGGAGTCTTGGAGCTCTTTAACCTCTCTAGCTAGAGAGAAGATTAAGTTTCTTAAATACCCCTCCTGAAATATTGACAAAGGCTTCCTCACGCCTTTTCAAGAACATGAGTTCTGTATATTACCTCTTTCCCGTGCCCTGTGCCCACCGCCTCCTCCACGTCCGAGGCACCCAGATCCCCTTGCTCTCTCCCTAGAGCGCAAGACTGTGGAAGGCGACAGCTGGGCGCTGGCTGTCCTCCCTGTTCCCCTGGAACACTGGCAGGAATGTGTGCACGGTCCACCACGAAACTGCTGCTTCGGCCTCCTGCAGGCGAGGAATCTGAGGCTCAGAGAGGGTGGCAGCCAACCAGGGTCCCCATGTCATGCGTGCCTTGAGCTCCACATCTCGCTGCAGAGCCCAGGAAATTGACCACCGAGTCCAAAAAACACCAGGGGCGCTTTCTAGATGGGCACCAAGGACTCTGGACTGTGAGACGCTAACGCACTCCCTGGTCAGAATCAGAGTTTTAAGCCACAAGCTGCAGCCGGACTCAGCCCTGCGGCCCCGCTGGCTGCGAGTGCGTCTTCATGCTCACCACCAGTTCCCCAAGCGCTTGGTAACGCCAGATCCTGCTACACAAATGCAAATTCACATTTACCTTTTAAATTTTATTGCAGATGATTTCAAACGTATTAAGACAGTTTAATAAACTGGAGTATATACACCACTTAGTTTCAACAATTCACTATCTCTCATTTTACATTTTTTTAAGCGGGTATTGCGCTGTTCTCAGCATTTTCAGTTGCTATTTCCTTCGGCCTGCACAACAAGCCTATCCGCCAAGTGCTTTATCGTTCTTCCCCTTGACAAGGAAGAGTGAAGGGCTGAGCTGTGCAGCCAGTGCAGGGGTGACCCTTTGTACTCCAGAACCTGTGCTCAAAACCACCTCAACCCCCTACATGCCTATGCTTTTCTCAGAACAGACCAAGGAATTTTTTTCTCTGAGACTGTGTCATGTTCAGTTGCTCAGATTGGCCTCCAGCTCCTCTTGCTTCAGCCAGCAAGCAGCTGGGGTTACAGACACATTCTACTTTGCCAGATTTAAGGAATATTTTTTGAATAGAATTTTATTAAAGCCTTCTTAACACTTGAGGAAAGACCATGATGAGTTAGGAATGCATCCCAGGATCCTGACCTGAACAATACTTAAAAGGATGGTTAAGAAGAGGAGGGCAAAGGAGCAACACTTGGAAGGGAGAAGAGATACATTGTATACAGCTGAGAAGGAACCGGAGGGGTCTACAAGGTATATTTTTATTCACTTTAAAGAAGGCTTTGGGGGCAATTAGAGAATATTAAAATTAATCTGAGAAAGCTTTGATCAGTGCTAATATTAGGGAGACTTATGATTGTGGGCAGGTAGATCAGATAATACCCACAGGCTCCTGCAGTTAGTTACCACAGCCCCCACTTCTGCATTTTGTGTTTCTAGGGTTTAAGGGTGATGGAAAGACAGTAGGAATGTGAATCTTTAGACTTCAGCCATGAAGAGGAGCAAGGCCATGGTACTTCTTTGGACAAGGAAAATGAACCTGGTCTGGGACTAAGTTTTTGTTTTGATACAGAAAGGGGAATATATTTTTTTTTCTTAAGCTATTTTAAGAAGTCTCCATGGGGGGGGGCATGTCAGGTGGGGGTCAGGCCTAGACAAGGTCCTATAGAGAGAGGACCAAGTCTAGGACAGTGTTTTAATTACTCTTCTCTCATTGCTGGGACAAATACCTGACATCCAAAATGAAGGAAGGAAAGGTTTATTTAGCTCACAGTTACTGGAGGTTTCATTCCATACTCAGCTGGCTCCAAGGCAGAGGGCAACCTTTTATGATGGTGGCAGACAGCAAGAACCCAAAGGAGAGGTAGCACCAGCTCAAGCAGCTCACTTCTCTTCCCACCTTACATTGTACTGCAAATTACCTGCCCCAGGGCAGGTACAGCATTCACACCCACAGTAATCAGTCACAAAATCCAGAAGCTACCCCAAGACTGCATGAAGCTTGGGGGGGGGGGAACACCTGTACACAAACCATAACAGACAGGTTGTAGAAACCTCTGCAAAGCCCACAAATGGAGGGCAGGTCATCAGTCTGCTGCCCCAGGCATCCTCTTGTCACTCACTGGGCTACCTCCTCCCCCAGGGCTCCAGCGAGCTTCTGGCCTTGAGCGAGGTTTTCAGGACCTGCACTGCTTAAAACATAGGCTTCCACAAGGGCAGTGGCAGGAAGTTGCTGAGCGTGGATGGGATATATCAAGATCAGGAACCCAGAGGGGCCGGAGCAGAAGGGGAACCCGGGAGAAGCCAGGTTTTAGGAAGAACAGCTGCAGGGTGATCCAAGACTGGAAGCAGGGGCTTGCTGGAGGGATTGTTCCATCAAGATTTCCTGTGTGTGCACAAATCAGTACCTGTTTCCCTGTATTGTGTTTCCTTGCAATGGTCTAGCTTCGAAACTCAGTTGAGTCCCAAATTTTCTGAACAAGGAGATTATAGAGCCACAGAGGAAAAAGATCGAAGCTCTATAGTGTGCCTGGGGAGAGTCACATGAAGAGAAAACTTTCTCTCAGGCTCTCACAGAGAGCAAACTGGTCAGGCATTGGCTGTGACTCATCTACATGGATGATACAAAGGATCTACAGAATAAGGTACAGGATTACAAGATAAACCCTGAGGGGACTTCACTGATCTCATCAGAAACAAAAACTACATGTGTTGGTATATAGGTCTTGCTCTATCTAGGTCTTAACCATCCAGTAGAAAAGCATAAAAATGAGGTATACACCATGGGGCCATAATAATAAGTTGAGCTGTAAATGGCTACAGTGTACAACTTGCACAGAAGAGACCAGAGAGCAGAATGGTCAAGCACTTTTATCTCAGCTCTGCTAACCTTCGTGTGGCTGTGGGGAGGTTACTCAGCCAAGGCATTCTCATCTGCCGAACCAAGGGAGTTGCAGTACTTGCAGGGAGAGATGCAGTAAGGCATGTGCTTGGGACGTTGTGGCACAGGGCAGCACAGGACAAGGCATTGCCTTCAGCTCCTTCCGGGCCTCCCCATCTAGTGTCCACAGCTGAGATGAGCCTGTCCCAGATGCTGCAGAAGGAGGACTACAAAACTTTTTAGGTTAGAAAATCTCTGTCTACCCAGGACACAGCCTCTTCAGGAACACAGGGAGGGTTGAAGCTGAGCTGAGTCTCTTTCACTCTGGTCAAGCGTGAGTCCAGGGTTCCAGTTCTCCTGCAGCGACACCAGCTTTCTTCCACTAGTCCAGGGTTCTCCCGGCACTGGCAGGAGCATTATTCCCAAAGTCGGGGCTTGTGTCTCCCAGGTAGGCAGCTTCCGTGAGGAATGCCTCACTCACCTTCTCCAACCTCATGAGTGGGTGCACCCAGCTGTGATGAAAGGTGCAGATGGGACACGCAACAGCCCTCAGCTCGGCTGTGACTGCCAAGGAAGGTTTGCGTCAGGAGCCCCAGTGACACACGGGTCCTCTGGACTCTGACAGTGCTCACTGAGTGCTTCACAGTGGAGCCCAGCCCTCACCTAATAACGCACTATCTGAAGAACAATTCTTTCCCCAGACAGGAAGCCGGCTTGTGCTTACCCTCTATGTATTTTTTTTTTTTTAAAGCTAAGATGTGCTATAATTTTCTTTTATGGTGCTTGATGCTCAGCAATCCATTAAGATTTATTCCACTTGTCATAATCACTTAAATTGGATTTTTGCCTCTTTGTCTCCTGTGACTCACCAAACATTTATTTTATTGCTTGTGTTTGTAATACCTGGAGCTCTGCCCGTAGTGCCAGACTGCTTCTCTGTCACCGTGCACTTGGGCTCCTCGGGCAAATCTTCCTTGGCAGCAAGTGGACGCTCCACGCTGTCTACAGAATTCTCTGCTGTGAGGCAACATGACCCAGTGGACGCAGTGCCAGGGCGACGCCGAGGCAGCTGCAGAGGCAACACAGATCTCATAGCTTTGAGGAAGGTTGCGCTTCTCTGTGAAGATTCAGCCTCAGTAGATGTGTCCACTGCCATCCCTGCAGAGGAGGAGATGGGCTCCAGCAGTGGGTGCAGGGCTGTGGGGCCACTCACCTTGAGAGCAGGGAACACAGCCTGCACTCCTCAGCCTCCACCTCCTCCTCAGTAAATCAAGGACAATGAAGAGACCTGCCTTGCAGGGTGGTTTTACAAATTATACAGAATTATATTTGACCTGTGTTTCCCCAGGCCATGACTAGGGTCCTTATTTTATTCTCCTCAAGTGTCACTCCAGATGTTTTCCTGCTCTTCACTGAGTCTGAGCGGCCTTTCCTCTGGAGAGTGTGCCTCTCTTCACTGCTGGCCCTGCCCTGGCAGGGAGCCCTGCCCTGATATCTTCATATTCTGGAGCCCTGTCACAGGCGTCCCTGCTGCCTCAGCCCTCCTGAGTGTGACGGGCCCACAAGGTCACGGATGCTGGCCCGGAGCCTCCAGGATCCACCAATCTGAAACTGTAGGAGCAAACTGAAGCCTCAGCAGCATGGAGAACCGAGCTGGGAGCTCCAGGGCTGCTGCAGCTGCTGGCTCCTTGGAGCCTATGGAAGCTGTCCCCTGAGCTCACAGGGACTGGTTCTCTCTATCCCCTGTGGCTGATTTGTTATGCCATTCCTCACGAGAGGAAAACGCATCATTTTTCTTTTTCTATAGTTCTTGGAATGCCAGCATCCTCCCCCAGCCCATTCATTTACTTATCCAACCCATGTATGTCCAGCTGCTATTACAGTGTCCCATGGTAGCTAATGAGGATGGGTTTCCAACCCCCTATAGATATCCAAGTCTGTGGGTGCTCAGTTTCTTACTACACAATGGCATAGTACCTGCACAGAGCCCAAAGGCATTACCTTGCATACTTTAAGATATTTCTAGGTGACTTATAATATATACTACAATGTAAATACTAGGTAAATAATGGTTACATTATTTTGTTTAGGGCCTTATGACAAACAAAAAGTTTGCACAGTCAGTACAGATGCAACCACCCCATGGGCCTAACTACATAATATATGTCAGCAACATTGTAACTTTTTTCTGATACTTTTTAGCCTCTGTTGTTCAACTCTCAGATGTAGAAACCCTGGCTACACGGAGAGCTTGCATGTTGAGTGGCACTGAACTCAGCCCTGGGGATCCAATGGGAAGCAGAGTAAGACAGACCCAGCCTCAGGGACCTCCAGACCAGAGGGGAGTCATAGTATTCTTAGGGTGCTGGAAATCCTCTAAATTAAGGCTGGCTCGCATGTTTTAAGATGTGCCTGCGGCCAGGGCTGGAAGATGCAGGCTCTGCAGTGCTGCCCTGGGCCACACCAGCCCTGCAGCCAGCCAGGACTTCAGGGCCACAGCCTGCAGCAGGGCTGGAACAGATCATGTGTTTGGCCAGACAGAAAAGATAGATATTGCATCGGCCCCTGCAGAGCCAGGCCCACAGCTCCCATCTGCCAAGCCAGAGTCCCTGTTTCACTCTCCATGCCCTGTGCCCATCCAAAGGCAGGTCCCCCACCTCCGTGTCCTCAACTGCCCACTGACTCACAGGTCTCCCCTAGGGGAGTCTCTAGCAGTATCAGCTTGGAGGCTGCTCCCCACAGTGCTGGAGGCTGATGCTGGGCTCTAGCTGCTGCCCGGAATGGAATGTAGGGTGTAGATGCAGCTTAAAAGCAGTTATCTGTGGCAAGGCTGGGCCTGCTTGCCTGGATCCACAGCTACTGTGACTGCTACAGTTTTAATGTTATTTTCCCCACCACATACTGGAAATCAAACTCAGGATTCTGTATTTGCCAGGCAGGTGCTGTGCTGCTGTGCTATATCTCCATCATCTGCTACAGTTTTGTAAATTCAGTTTTCATGGCACTTTTTTTTCTTTCTTTTTTTTTTTTT
>PVKA01053419.1:0-11249 GCA_004027165.1 Ctenomys sociabilis | reverse complement strand
ACCTGTTTTGCCAAATTAACTTCAATTATGTCTCTTCATGTCTACTGAAAAATATTTGTACTACTTATGGTGATATAAATAATAATAATGAATTAGTTAAATATAATCATGAAAGAAAATCAGATAAACTCATATGAAGCCTTTTTAAAGATTTAGCTTTTACTGAAATAAATATTATGGAATATCAGGGAGACATAGCAGTGTAGGATGTTTCATTAGATACTGGCTCAAGGGAAAGAACATCCAAGCCAGGAATATAGCTCAGCAGCACAAGAACCTGAGTTCAATGCCTGGTAACAAAAAAGAAAGAAAAAAGGAGAATAAAGCAAGAAAAGAATCCTAAATTGATATAACAGGAACATCTGAAAACTTACCTTTAGGATATAGATGAAATGCCATTGTATCAAGATAAAATTTCCACATATTGATAGCTATGGTATCCTGTAGAAAATGTTCATGAAGTTTTCTGATGTATAGTTCTATCTCTTTCCAACTCCATGATGTACAATACACCTGCAATATACTCTCAAATGGCTTATGAAATTTCATGTATGTTTATAGAAAGATTCATAAGACAAATGTGAAACTTGTAAGTTAATAGTGAATATTTAAGCCGGGCGTGGTGGCACATGCCTGTAATCCCAGCACTCGGGAGGCTGAGGCAGGAGGATTGTTGTGAGTTCGAGACCAGCCTGAGCTACAAAGTGAGCTTAAAGCCAGCCTGAACTGCATAGCGAGACCCTGTCTCAAAAAGACAAAAAAAAAAAACAAAAAAAAACACCTAAAACTTCATTGTACTATTCCATATTTGTCCATAACTTTGGATAAATTTGAAATAAATACAATTATAATCAAAACATAAATTATACAAATTATAGATAATGATTTTCATAGTTTAAAAATCAACATTTTCTATCAGGACAAATCATGTTCTCATTAGGCATGTAAATATATATATATAGTGATTTTAAAACTTTATAATATAGACTTAGATGGACAGGTGTCTTAATTTACAAATCATTATGAATTAATTTACTTAGTATCAATGTAAAATGTTTATAGAAAAGATGATGTCAACTTTTTTTTCAAAATTTCATTGTACTTACGGGGGTAAGAATATAGATTCAAGGAGTTTAAGAGATTGGTATCCAATTAAACTTTCTGAATTAAAAAAAATGTCTCCCAATTCCCTAAGTAGATCAAGAATTTAAGAGTTTTACAGAGATAGGAATGGCTAGTGGAAAGACCCCACTGTGTATTTAAATGTTATATTTTAAATGCATACTGTTACACTGTGGAAATAAAGTTTAACAAGTTCTCTGGGGAGTATTGTGCTCAGAAAGAAAATGCTAGAGCTCTGACTTAATTCACTTCACTACACATAACTTTAAAACACTTTTTTAAAAAATAGAAATGTGACAGTCATGCTAGAATTTTAATTTAGTCAAACAATCTGCAACATCAGTGATAGAAAGGTGTAATTGGAATAAGCCCATAAATTTTATTGCAAACCCAACCATTGATGAGAACTCTATTTGTTGTTCAAGTTCAGGATTTCAGCAACATATACAGGGGGAAAATAAAACCTAATGAATTCTGAACTATGGTTTTATCTAGGATTATACCTGGAGGAGCCACTGGTTTATATAAGAGCTTCTGACTGTTTATCAATGTGCTGTATACTCAGCTATGAGACCATAGTCCACATTCGTAATGATTCCAATAGGAATGGCAGAAAAGAATAGCACAATACCATGAAGAATAAAAATACAAATAAATACAGCAGATTTTCTTTTGTGCTCTTCTTTTTGATGGTTAAAACAAATATTAAAAGCTAATTTAATATGAATATAAATCTGCATAGAGAAATATTGAAAGCACATTTATAAATAGGGGAATGAACATTAAAGGAGGTAATGTATCAAATTTATACTAAATTTACATGGGATTTCATGACATACTTCAAATAGTGAAAGATAGCTTAGTATCTTTTCTGTTTCATTGTATTTTTCTGGTACTGTAAATCAAATCCAGCCTTGATCCTCGCCTGTCTGCTTGCCTGCCTGCCTTCCTTCCTTCCTTCCTTCCTTCCTTCCTTCCTTCCCTCTATCCTTCCCTCCTTCCCTCCTTCCCACCCTCCCATTCTCTCTCTCTCTTCTTTCTCTCTCTCTTCTTTCTTTCTTTCTTTCTTTCTTTCTTTCTTTCTTTCTTTCTTTCTTTCTTTCTTTCTCTCTCTCTTTCTCTTTCTTCCTTTCTTTCTCTTTGTGACTCTGTCTCTGTCTCTGTCTCTTTCTTTTCTCTGTCTCTCATCTCTCTCTATTTCTGTCTCTCTGTCTCTGTCTCTCTGTCTCTTCTCTCTCCCATTCACTTAGAGACAGGGTTTCCCTAAGTGGCCAAGGCAGGGCTTCAGCTTACTCCCTTTTTACTGCAACTTCTCAGAGTGCCAGGATTCCCAATATGAGTCACCATGTAGAGCTCAGAGTTGTTTTCATCATTAAAATCATCTATTGAAATGCAAATACCTCTTCTCTTGTAAGTGAATCTTAAAATATCTGTGTATATAATTCAGCTCTCTCAATTCATTTTTTCAGGTTTTTTTGGGGGGGAGAGAGAAGAGTCTACAGGGTGTTCAGGATCTCACTGCTAGATTGGACTCCTAGTGATTCTCCTGGTTACAGTCTCCCAAAAGCTGACATTACAGGTGTGCGCCACCATGCCCAGTCTCAGTTGCCTTCTCAGTACTCCCTCACGGCAGGGCTTGCACTGCAGGCCCTGGGATTGAACCCCTGGCCCCGGTGCCTGCATGTAGGTGCTTTAATCTACTGAGCTATTTGGCAGGCCCTTCTCAATTCATTTTGACCCATTTGGAGCCTTCTAGAACACAGATTAACAACATGAAGTGTTAGGCATTTCCCTTTCATTTTTAGTTTCGCTTACCAATCCTTTGCATTAGGTAGAATAATAAGTCTTGGCTTATTTCCTCATTTGTTATTTTATTGATTATATGACAGTTCTTATTAAGCCACCACCTTTAATCAAACTTTATTAAGGTTTTCCCAAGTAATGTTATTTAATTCAAGCATGTTCCTTTGTTTTTAAATCCATTTAGAATTACCTAGGGTTTTTTGTTGTTTGTTTATTTGGTTTTCATATTTTGGGACAGGGTCTATAGGGTCTCACTGTGTAGATTGGACTTGTAGTGATCCTCCTGTTTACAGCCTCCCAAGTGCTGGGATTACAGGTACACACCACCACACCCACTCTCAATTGCTGTCTCAGCATGCCCCAGGGAATGGGGCAGGCACAGCAGGCCAGGGGACCGAACCTCCCTGCCTCTGTGTCTGCCTAAGCAGGTACTTTAGTCCGCTGAGCTATTTGGCCATCCCTTAGAATTACGTAGGTATTATAAAATGCATGTATAGACACAAGCACACATAGGAACCTAACCTACAACACATGCATACACAATCATTAAAAAAATATGAGAAAATGAAGCTCATATCGTTTTTGCTTGGATTCTTCCTCTGGTAGCTTTGCAGCAGTTTTTCTCCTTTCTTACACTGTCAGCCTTCAAAATACCTACCTCGCCCTGTGCTCTTGACAAGATTTATCCTGGGAAGTGCTCCAACCGGTGTCTCTTGGACATCATGTCTATTTTCCAGCTATCTACAATGGAATTTCTCCCTGCAGCAGTTAGTAAGGCTAGTGGAAAAGATGTGCCACACACTTTTGGAACACTCTTAAGGCAGGTCCTTAAGAAGCAAACCGAGAGGATAAAGTTATAATTTCCTCAGGGTCTCCAAAACCATCCTGGGTGCCTGACTAGGAAGTACACACAGGCCACGGCAGTGTGATCCCTGAGTCTTAACCAGGAGGCCACAGGAGAGCTCTGGCAGAATCAGTGTCAGGAGGAGGTTGCTAACAATTTTGAGGAAATCTTTATCTTATCAAATAATGTGTAGGAATTAGGGTCACTGGCTCATATGGCTAAGCCTTTGAGATTTTCTTTTACAAATCTTATGTAGGAGGTGAACTGAAATTTTCAGAGCAGTATGCACCTTAAAAGAGGATCCTTTTCAAGTCTGAAAAGGGCCAGTTTTTTTTTTCTCGTTGTCATAGTCTCAAATAACTTTAAGAATTAAACATTTGATGCTTTCGTTTTACTTAGGACTGGCTGAAGTAAACTGTCGCAAAAGAGTCAACATACGTAAAAATCGGCAAATATTTAAAAATCTGGGGCCAGCCTGAGAGCTCAGTGGACTAAAGAGCCTGCTTAGGCAGAGCACAGCAGCCAGGGTTCGATCCCAGACTTCCGTGCGGGGCCTGCACCGCCCCCCGCCTGGGCCCCCCCCGAGATGATGATTGAGACTGGGCGTGATGGCAAACACCTGTAATCCCAGCTATAGGAGAATCGCGATGAGTTTGATCTATGTAGTGAGACCCTGTAGATACTGTAGACCGTGTCCTAAATACAGGGGAAAAAGTAAATAAAAAAATAGATAAAAAAATTCCTAGACATCTTCACCCTATAATCACAATTTAATAATTATCTTAAAGGTGTTTTTAAATCGGATATGATAATCAAACAAAATAGTGGATGAAGCATGGAAAAGCAAAAGTGAATTCAGAGAAGAAAAGTCAAAAGATGCTAAGAAGTGCAGATATAACTTTCTGCCAGTCAAGAGAGGCATGACCCATGCAGACTCCTGCCAACTCCTTTCCCTAATGCTATTGCCAGTTTATCTTGGTGTGCTTGACTTTTACTACTCCTAAAACTGTATCCAGGAGCCCACACCAAGCCATTTCTGTCTGTATTCCAAAGGATATGGTGCCTGCTAGTTGCTGAACTGTGACACAACTTTGGACATTTCAATGGGCTTCATGTGGTGACAGAATGAACACTTCTCCTGGCGGCTTCTGAATTGAGACATAGCCCGTCAGAAGCACAAGTTAGTGTTAATTATACTGGAACTAGAACCAGGTCTCAGAAACCAAACAAAGTCCTATTGTGCAGATTCCCCTAATCCTTTCCTCACTCTGGGCATCCTCAAGCAGGACACTCTCTAAAGCCAAACTTCATAAAGACTTATTTTCAGAAGTCAAACAATGAACCTCTCCAAACCAAGACTTTCACAGTAAAAAGCCACAGCAGAGAGCAGAAGAAACACAATTGTGGAGGTAGTTACTTGTACCAAAGTTACTCATTAGATAAAAGATCTTCCAAACTCAGAAACAGTTTCCCTCTTGTGAGGCTGTGGGCCTAAGATCAGCGGAGCTGAGTCAAAGGAAAACTTGCAGCGAGGAGTATACCTGGGACATAGAGCGCAAACCACTGCTTGAGGTAGTCCTTAGGTTCTGAATTCCAGCAAGCGGATGATGCACCACAGGTTAAGATTTCATAAGGGTTCACCTTCTGGCTGACTCTGAAAATTAACAAACCAGGCTCCTTTCCCATGGCACAGCCTGACAAATATGAAATCATGGGTTTTGCAAAAGACAGGTCACACATGAAGCATGTCCATGCATGTAAAGGTGGGAGAAAAAGGTGCAAATCTCTGTCCCTGAGGTGGGGTTGGAGATATTTATAGGATACAGTGTGGAGAAAAGAGACTGGAGTTTAACTAACGTAGTTTAAGTCCAGAGGCTTTCAGTGAAGCAATTTAAATCTATTCAATTTTCCTTTGGTTCCATTGTTACAAATAGAATTCAACAATATGTAAAAAGGATTGTGTAGTATTACCAAATGGGGCTTACTCTGGAGACAGGAAATAATGAGAAATATACAAACAAAATAATATAAAATGGCTATATTAAAAGGCTAAAGAGGTAAAAAGACGTAATTACGTAAATCTACACAGGAAACGGATTATAGTAGCACCTGTAGTCACAAATTAAATTTGTTCTACCACTTTGGAAAAGATGTCTGCATTTGCATTTATGTGGGGAAGATGCTCACAGTCATTTTGGTTTTTTTTTTTACCAAATGCCAGGAATTTACAGAAAAAGACAAATAGTCTGCAGGCCAAATAGTTCAGCAGATTAAAGTGCCTGCAAGCAAGCTTAGAGGCTGGGCCATCCCAGGCGTGTTGTGCCAGCCCCATGCCTACGGCACATTGAGAAGGCAATTGAGACTGGGTGTGGAGACGGGTGCCTGTAATTCCAGCTCTTGGAAGGCTATAAATAGGGGGAACCCTATGAGTCCAATCTATGCATTGGGACCTTGTAGACCCTGTCCTAAAATAAAAAAGTTTTCCACATGCTTCTGCTTGCAAACCAAATGTTTGTATTCCCAAATGTTTGTGAACCAAGGTATTCCTCTGTTTCTCTATCTTTAGCTGAAATTATGCTAGTTAATAAATAATAATTGCATATGTCAATATCCATATGTAAACATTAAGCCAATCATAGTAATTTTTTGCAGTACCAGGGATTGAATGGAGTAATTAATGTTTCTTTATGCTTTGATCTTTTTTTATTTTATTCATTCATTCATTTATTTTTTGCAGTACCAGGGATTGAACTCAGGCCCTTGTGCTTTCCAGGTAAGCACTTATTCTACTGAGTTATCTCCCGGGCCCTTGGAAATTAGATTTTAACAATTGAATTTTGGAGGAAGGAAAACCGACTATAGCAACATTAAATAATCTGTGAATCCTGCTTCTCCAAAGAAGTATCAAGTAATTAGATGACAGAAAGATGGATGGATGGATGAATAGATAGATAGATAGACAGATAGACAGATAGATAGGGCAGACAGACAGACAGGTACTGGTCTATGCAACTATGGAAATCAAAAATCCTATAATCTCCTATCTTCAATCTGAAACCAGGGAAGTTAGTACTATAGCTAATTTCAAATGTGAAGGATGGAAAATCTGAAATTCTGACATCTCAAACCAAGAGAAAGCATTGGTTGCTATTCCAGAAGAGAGAGCAAATTTATCCTTTATCCTTCTTGCTCTACACGGTGTGTGGACATCATAGAATTTTTTTGAATACCAGCTATATTACTCAGTTTACCAACTTGTTTTTTTTTGAGAGGATGAGTGGGAAGAAATGCCCTCACAGTTACAACCAAAATATTTTTAAACCAATCAAGTTGAAACCTAAAATTCATCACTACATAGACATACCATGGAAACAAAAGCAATCAATAGTGAGAAATTAATGGGACATAGCATAACCTGGTTGAATCTCTGGAGAATTGTAAGAAGTGGAAAAAAAAATTCATCTCCAGATTGTTAAATGCTCAATGATCTCATTTCCATGATGTTCTTTGAGAAGATTACAAAATAAGAAGAGATTACTTATTTCTAGGAGAAGGGAGAAGTTAAACAAGGATATGGATATTATTGTAAAAGTGTAAGACAAAAGAATTTCCTGACTGAAAATATTTTGCCTTGTGTCTTTAATAAAGTGAGTATTCTGGACATGATGACTTACTATTGTCTAAAAAATTAATTTCACCGGTAAATTTTGTTCACATATATTGACCACATTCATCACAGGGAATTTGTACCTGTACATGATACATCTTAATTCATTTTGGAATTTAACTATAGTCTTTCAAGGTGATAAAACTGGTACATGCAAACATTTTTAAACAATCTGTCCATGATCCTATAATTATGTCAATATGAGATTATTTTTTAAAAAAAAGAACTCCAGGAAAATGATTGTTACAGTTAAGACAAACCTATAAATAAAAACTAAAGTTCAGTTTATGGATTTGGTAATTGTTCTTTTTGGCTAAATCTTAAGTTTTGTGTGTGTTTTCAATTCCTATGTTCTCCTTTGCACATGGATGCAAATTCATACATGAAACATATATTATAGGGCATAAGAATTATTATATTTGTGGCTTTATTTAAAGTCATGGATTATGTTAGACTTTTTTTTATAATACTGTTCTTAATGCAAGGTCTGGTATAAAACAGGTAACATTTTTAAAGCATCAATCATACTGACTCATAAATCAATAACACACATACTTGCACACACTGAAAAATTTTGACCCTGAAAACCTATCACTGTGTTAGGACACATACAGATAAAAATGAATAGCTAATGTTGCTGTCATCTCCTCAGAATCGCTTTGAGATGTCTCTGTAGAAGCTACATACTTGAAGCAAAACCTGTCACGAGGCAGTATTTTCTTTGGCCAGCAAACCACTACAAAATTTGTTCTGGTGTCTAGATTTTAAACTAAAATCAGAATGATGAAACTTTTGTATAGAAGAATAATTTTAATCTGGGAAAAAATGTTACATTTAAATTTTAATTTGCTTTATGAAATATTACCTAAAAATCACAATTAATTTCACGCAAACACTAAGCTGATTTTCATTAATACTAAGAGTCATAGACAAATGATAAACCTCTGGTTCTTCAAAATCAAAGTAGAATGATTGGAAAAGAAGTTTGAGATTGTTTAAACTACCAAATGGACAGTTCATTCGGTTTAAGATTTAGATAACATTTTTTGTTTTGCTTGTTTATTTGTTGTTCTTTCTGAGAGAAGCAGAAGTACATCCCTTGAATATAATACATCCCCGATCTAATATATTGGCATTTTGTGCAACAAACTGCCAGAGAACTTGTCTCTGTCTCAGTATTTTAGCTTTTTCCTCTTTCAATTTGGAAATCAGTGGGAGGTAGCAGTAAAATTTATAAATGATTTATTTATATTTAATGTGCCTGTGAGAGTCCACTCAGTCTAATATCAATAAAATAAATATAGCCCTACATCTCGGTTTTTTAAAAACATTCATTTAAAATGCAAAGTGTTGAAAAAAACATGCCAGTTTATGTTTAATGAGTCTGCTCTTTGAATCGCTTATTTTTGTGTTGTTTTATAGCTCATAACTTGCACATAGCATGAGAGAAAAGAGAAAAAGTGTTTAATGGGGTAGATTAAAATCTTACACATGGTCTCAGTTTTCCCTACCACTTAGAAGATAAAGAAATGTGAGACCTGAATAGAAAGACACATCACTTTTTTAGATCTCATTTTTATACTTTTCTGCTGGGTGGTTAAGACTAAGATAAAGCAAGACCCATATAACAAAAAAAAAAAATGTAACTTTTGTATCTGACAAGGTCAGTCAAATCCCCTCAGGATTTACCCTGAACTCCTATACCGCAATTTGTAGATCCTTTGTCTGTGTCAGCCTTGTGGATGAGTCATGGCCATTGCTTAACCAATTTGCTCTCTGTGAAAGCCTGAGAGAATGTTTTCTCTCCTTAGGCACACTCTACATCATCATCGATCACATTACTCTGTGGCCCCATGATCTCCTTGATCAGAAAATTTGGGACTCCACTGAGATACAGGATGTTACAGTACAGGTTCTCCTATATTCTGAGTTCCCACTGACCTTGAAAGGCTAGGGCCAAAACGTTGGCTGTCCTTGCAGGCCTTCTTTTTCTCTAATTTTTGGTCTGCAAACTTAAGTTGTTAACCCTCCAGAAGAGAAGCTTAATGATATGATTACCCTATAACATAGGCAGTTGAGCTTAACCTATCTGTCTGAATATCAAACATCTTAGATAAAACATGGAACAAGTATTTTCCATCAAGTATTGATATGTTGAACTTTAAATCCCTACAAAATGTGAAGAAAAAAAATAAAAAGAAAGAAAAAAGTATTTTTAAAAATAGGAATAAATAATTACCTATTCTTACACAGAAATTTAGAAGTCTAACTGTATACAGCATTGTAGCAGGACAGCTCTATGACATGTTTTTGTCTCTTGTTTTCATTTATTACTTTTATAAAAAAGAAGAAAGACATGTTGCTCCTTTTATCACTGTCTCATCTCAAGGTTTTTGGCTGTACAGGAGGTACTGTGCAGAGAAAAGAGGTGAATTATTGCACTTTCTCATTGCTGTTAAATACCAGCTGAAGTTGAACTTAAAAATGCACTACAAAATACTTTAGGTTCAACCCACATCTCCCCACTGAAATGTATAACAAGAAAGTAAAATACAGGAGATTCTTAGCAAAGCTATAAACTCAGTCTAATTCAACAGTGACTTAGCCATGATTCAACATAGTAAAAGAAATACAAAGAATCAACATCTCATTCCAACAACCAGAAGAAGACAAGACTGTGCCCTGTAGTACACAGGAAAAATTTATACTCACTCTGCTTTTGTCTCCGTTTTCATGTCACATTCAATGTCTGTGAAATATAAAACAGTATGAGTCCTGAAAAGTACTGAACAAGTGCAATCCAGAATTAAGAAGGAATGTGGTCCACAAAAGGTGACTTGCAGATTACCCAGCATTAAACAATGAATTTAGCGTAATGATCACGCATATGCTAAAATAGATTAGTAAACATGAAGCAGAAAAGGTGCAGTGATGGGAAAACCATGATTTGTAAATTACACAATGAAGAAAAGAACCAGCTGTTGCTTCCTACTAAGAAAGAATGCAAGGAAAGGACCTCTCAAGGTACTTGTAAAGACTGCGTGGAAGGGGTACTGGTTCAAAATAACACAGGGCTGTCTGCCCATAAGAAGACAGGAATGTCAAATAATATAAGCAAAATTCATTTGGGCTTAAAAGATATCAAGGGTGAGGTTGTGTTTCTACATATATTCTCAATTGTTCTATTTCATGATGTTTCAAAGTTCATTTTAGAATTTTGAAGAAAAGAAAAATGGCAATCTAAAGTTGAACTTAAAAATGCACTACATTTTTAAGGTGTCAATTTTTCTGAATGTCTGATATAGGTACATACTACGTATATTGAGTGTAATTCTAGCATTCTTACCATAAACCACACTGCTTTTGAAAGCAACAAGAAGAGAAAGAAGTATTGTGAATATATTTCTTGGGAAAATTCGATATGAAAACAACACACAGATGGGAGAAGTTATAGTTATAATTTTTTAACTATAAATAGCAACTTTAAATAGTCTGTTTTCAAAAAACCTCACAGTAGGAAATTAATCAAGCGTCTGGATTTATGGGCCCTGTGTAAGGTGCTCCAGCTGTGACATATTTGTGGATCCCTGCCGTGCAGTGTAGTGCTTCTTCATGGGCAGTAACTTGCCCCTCAGCAGACTGCAGAATATATGGAGGCATTTTTGAACCTCACAACCACGAGGACAATACCGGCAGGTAGAGAGGCCAGGAGCGCTTCTAAGCACCTCAAGTTATTTGAGCAGCAGCCTCATACTACGAGATGTCAGTGGTATAGGGGTGAAGTTTTGTAACAGAGAAAAAAGTATCCATTCC
>PVKA01053418.1:0-11247 GCA_004027165.1 Ctenomys sociabilis | reverse complement strand
TTAAAGATATGTTTAGACTTGCAACTTTTGGAAGGCTTCAGGCCTTTCTGAGGCATGTGCAGAGACACCCTACCCAAGGCTATGGACATTAATTTGGATATCTAACATCAATCAGAGCTCAGGGTGCCCACTTTTTCTTGAAATGTGTGTCCTTGACTGGCTTCCATGGATACAGTAGCCAGGTCTTCTGACAGAGACTCAGACCTCAGGGGGTGGAAGGCATTCTGGTCTCTTGATGGTTTTCACTCCTTGGATCAGTTCTTGATAATTCCTAGTGCTTCTCTGGACCTTTCTTATGGAAAGATCCAAAGATTCTGCCACATATTCAGTCTGCATGTGCTCCAAGTGTAAGCCAGACTATCAAGAGAAAGAGTCCTTGTGGAGCTTGTCTTAAAGTCATGTTTAAATATTTTATCTTTGTCTCTGGAGGGGACAACTTGAAATGACTCAGTGGTGGTATACAGCAGATGCTATAGCCCACTGCTAATAAAACGCAGATTTTTTAAATAAAAGACTATCTGAGAGTTAGGTAGACATTTAAACATTCTTCATCTTTTCTTTTTAAATAAGGGAATAAGGTTTAAAATTTCATTTTTTTTGGGGGGGGAGAACTACTGGTGTTCCTGTTCCATGCATCTTACCTCCTCCAGGAGTATGGACCCCTTTCTCCTTCAGTTCATACCAAGAGAGAAGGACTCCTGTGGATGACACAGGAAGCTTGCTATATACTGGCAACAAGGGAACACAGCCAACTTGCATTGATCTTTTATTAGAAAATAGCACAATTCAAAGGGAGACTGGTGAGCTGCTCTAATGGGGAGGCTCAGGTGAGATGATGGTTCTAGGAGATAGCAGTTGAGATTGGCATGACAGTTTTCTTGGGGCAAGGTGTGGACCATGTTCATGAGACAGCAGTGGGATGGAGTACCTCAAACCTAGTCAGATGGAGTTCTGTGGAGAGATCAACTGGTCCCAACAGAGACAACCTACAGGTGGTGCATCTCCTACCCTGCGGGACTTGAGAAGTTTCCAGTAAAATTCACAAGAGTATCCTTCAGAAAGAATCAACGATAAATACATCTGAGTCCTGTGATCATGCAACTAGATAATGGAAGTGCCAATCATACAAGAACATCCTTGTTTCCTTTTCTGTGAAAGGGTCAGACACTAAAGACAGAGGAAAAGATGCTGAGGCCTCTAGGTGAGAGACAAAGAGAACACACTGACCAAGCCTTCCTAATAGCAGACTTTCTCCCTGAAGCTTGGTTGCAAGGAGCAGTATGTGGGAGGTAGGGGAGCTGACACCATATCAAATTGGAGGTTTGATGGTTACCTCCACTTAGGAAAGTGAAACACTTGCTTGTATGAGGAGTGACCAGGGAGAGTGTGGGAGCTCCTTGAGGCCATCATTTGGAGGCAGCAAAGGACCAGCTCTGTGGAATAAGTTTATACAGAAAAGTCACATTTTTCAATCTACTGGTCCAGAAGCTTAGAGAAACTGGGCCTTGAGTTTTTCCCCCTGAAATAGCATGTGGCTTCCTTTGCACCAGATCTTAAGAACCACTGGTTTTCTTCTGTGTTCCTTCTTCCTTTTTCCCTGGTGTTGCCCTTGTGAGTCTAAGACCCTTGTTGGGTGCAGTGGCTAGTTTTCATTTCTTTGGGCACATCCATTCAGCATTTATGTATTCATTGAGTATATGATCACAGAAGCCATCAAAGCTCAGAGTGTGGTGTTCATCGAGGACAAGGGTTTCCAACCCAGAGGCCATGAACTGGTTCTGGTCATGGCTTGTTAGGACCTCGCACACATAGCAGGAGGTAAGCAGTGTGTGACTGAGGGAGCTTCATCTGTATTGCTAGCAGTTCCTCCTGGCTTGCACCACCATCTGAGCTTCATGCCCTGTCAGGTCAGCAGTGGTGGCAGTAGATTCTCAGAGGAATTTGGACCCTACTGTGAATTGCCCATGCAAGGGATCTAGCTGCAAGTTTCTTGTGAGAATCTAACCCAGAAAATACTCCATCACCCACCCTTATCATGAAAAAACTACCTTACATGAAACCAGAGCCTGGTGCCAAAAAGATTTGAGACCATTGATCTAGGGCATTTGGAAGATGCTGGTTTCTGGGCTCCACTTCAATAGATCTTTCCTACCTAGCTCTCCAGTGATCTGAGGAATCTTTAGACAAGCTTCAGATTCTGGGGTACCTGCTCCACACTTGAGAAGTATTTGTCTGTGCTGGATACCCAAGATGCCACCAGTAGCCATGCATCACACTCACCGTCACTACCAGTTTCATGGTATATGCATAGTGGCAAATTACTGATATTTATTTATTTATTGTATTTTTTTTTAGGGAAGGGTCTACAGGGTGTTCAGGGTCTTACTACTAGATCAGAATTGTAGTGATCTGCCTGCTTACAGCCTCTCAAGAGCTGGGATTACAGGTGTGCAACACCACCATGCCCAGTCTCAATTGCCATCTCAGTGCACCCCGGGGGCAAGGCAGGCACAGCAGGCTCAGGGAAGTGAACCCTAGCCCCTCTGCCTGCTTGCAGGCACTTTAATCCTGCTGAGCTATTTGGCTGGCCCAAACTACTGATATATTTAAGCATGCATTTCTGCATTCATTTGTAGAAATTTACAATCTATCATGCAGTAATAGGATTACTGAAAGAACAAAAGGAAGAAAGCTCATAATAAATGCTAAGAAAGACAAGTTAGAGTTATGCTTGGGAGAGAGGGAAAACAGAGTTGAAGTGTTTAAGGAGCCCATCATAGAGAAAGATTGACTTGAAGTCTGAGGAGTCCTCTGCTAGCGTACTGCCAACTGTGTGTGAATCACAGCTGGTGGGCACTGGGAACTCATCAAACCCAGCATCACCCTTAAAAAGTAAGGAAAATGAGATCCAAAGACCTTCAGTGTTTTGATTAACTGCACACAGAATAAAAGTTAAAAGATAATAAAAGATACAAGTTGTTTATCTATATTTTGTATGCATTGTTAATCAATAATGACTTATGTATCGGGGTAAACTTTTCTTGACTTAGAATTCCAGAGCCAGTTCTATATGTATTTAAGTAGTTAAAATCCTTGTAAATAGAAGACATAATTAAATGAGTGAAAGCATCAGAAGGGTTTCCAAAAGTTTCTTATAAAGAAATATGACTTTTTTCTAAGATAATACAAGCAAGTGAAAATAAAAACCCTGTGGTAATTTATTATGTCTTAGCTTTTGATCATGAATTATTAAACATGACAAATATCTCTGGCACAAAAACAAAGTTATATATATATATATATATATATATATATATATATATATATATATATATATATATATATATCTTCCTTTGTTCAGACAATATGCATGTATTCACTGAGTGCCTGCTGTATTCCAGGCACTGTGGTTCCTTCAAAGAAATTTTGAACAGTAAAGAAAGAAAAGCATTTGCATGAGGTTGCACTATAGCTTTCTCTGGGTGTCTTTTTCAAGAACCAACAGTGAGCAGCAATCACATAGGCCACTGATTTCTAGGTCCAGCCAACTGGGACTCAGTTTTACATGCTCCTGAGTTAGAGGATCCATTGGGAAATTTTTCTTCTTCCATGGCATTCAAAGCCCAATAAAGCGACTCAATGACATCTGTTTCCTCCTTTGATAGGGATGATTTGCTGCAGAGGAGGAAAGTTGAGAAAAGAGAAATTCCTGGCCTGGAAACCACATTGTTGATCCCAAGAGAAGAAGGTGGGCTCCTGATTTCTCCTTTGGAAGGATATCAGTCTTCCCTCACAGTAATGGGCAGTGATTTCCCAGTCGTGGGAAACTTTCACAGTCTAGTGCTCTGTTTGTGCATATACATTCTGATTCTGTGTTTCACTTATTCAGTGAAATAATTTAGAGCATAAAAATTCAGAATGGTTCAAATTCACATTAGTCAGTGTTTTCTCTTTTCTTAGTAGACAGTTAATGTAATCAAATTATATTCTGAAATGAACACCTGCAACTTTTGTGTCTTCCACTATAGCAAAATGGAGTAATCAGACAGAGGAATCTGCTGTCTTGCCTTAGAAATGTATAGCTGTGCACTACATAATGGCTTTCCAGCCACTGATGGATCTGCATGCACGGACAGAGGTTCCCTCATATTACAGCCCCTCATGGTGTTTTAGCTATTTTAGTCTCTGGAAGCACACACTGTGATGTTTGTGTAGTAATGAGACCACCTACTGGTGCAACTCAACATATTCCCATCATTGAGTGAAATATTATTATACTTTGAAAAAGTTAGCAAATTCAAGCTTAGGAAAGTAAGTAAGATATGTAGAGTCTTTCAGAAGAGCCTATCCACTGTATGCCAGATCAGTGTAGGTGCTCTCTAGTTCTAATGGGAAAGAATACAGAGAACAAGTGTGTGGCTGGTTGATGTCTCTAAGCCTGACTCTACCTGCCTCCTACAGTGTGTGGTGCAGTCACCACCAGCAGTGTGTACTGGACAGGAAGGCAAGTGTGGAGAGAGCCTAAGTTTTTGCTATGCTGTCTTTTTATCAGGGTACCTAGATCCAGTGGGGAACGGTGTTGAGGGCACCTCTGAATGAGATCATACTTTGTTTGTATTAGGCTTATTAAAAAGAAGATAGTACTTGGGGAACCTGAGAGAGGAAGACTGAAAACTTCAGGTTACATTACCTAAATTAGCAAATATAACTATAAAATTTTAGAAGGGCTGGAAATGCAGTTTACTGTCAAGGTCTAATGTTCAATCTTCACTACTATGAAAAACAAAGCAAAAAACTAAAAGGAGGTCAAAACCCTAAATCTGTGATAGAATCAGGAGGTCACCAGCAGCAAGATAAAACTTGATCTGCAAGCTCAGTGACTGGAATGGAATTGGCTCAGCATTTGAAACAGGAAAATTAAAGAGGTAACAAGTTGAATCTGGAACCTTGTCAATGAATGAAAGCATGCTATGTCTAAGATTTCTCCTACTAGAGTCCTCCTGTTAGTACCTTTTTACTGCTATTGTTACAACTATTGCCATTCTCTTGTTTTCAGTATTATTAGAATACAGTGCTTATTAGAGCTCAAATTGAAGAACTCCTTAGTCTGGTCTCAATCAACCCTTTCACCTTAACTGGAAGGGTTTTTCCACTGGATAGATACAATTAAAGCATCAAATAACACCAGGGAAAATATTATACAAATTGTAGGTATTTTATGTATAAAATTAAAAAATATATTTCCTTCTGCTGGATGTTAGAAAGCTAGGGTGAAACAGTGCATGCAGTGTTATCCATAGAGAACACAGAAAGTGTTCATTCTTTCTTCCTAATCCAGTGTTATGCCTGCAACTAGAGACTCCAACCTGGACAGATGTGGAGGAGTTTGAAGGACAAAGGGGAAGAGAATAAAGAAGAATAGAGGACCTTGCACCTGTCCTCCCACCATTGTGTGGAGCTGTGTGAGGAAGACTGCAAATTGGAGCTCAGCCTGGCAACCCAGGGACTTAGCAAGGCACTATCCTAAAATATAAATAGATAGATAGATAGATAGATAGATAGATAGATAGATAGATAGATAGATAGATAGATGATGGATGGATGGATGGATGGATGGATGGATAGATAGATAGATAGATAGATAGATAGATAGATAGATAGAGAGATAGATAGATATTCAAAAAGAGTCTGGGGATATAACTCAGTGTAGAGACCTTGTATTCAATCCCCAGTTCTGCAAAACAGAGGAATGAAGGGTAGCTTCTTGTCCTGAATATCAGGAAGCTGTTGTCCTAGGATCTGTGATGAGTGGATTTCAGGAAAAGAAAGCCTCCTGCAGGAGGCTGGAGAAAACTGAGTTGTGTCTATACCCATGGACATCTAGTTTTCTAATAATACAGAATCATTAAACTGGAAAACACAAAGTAACACCACCAAACACTTTACTGATAATTCACCGAGTACTAGTATACATCACAGTCAGCCTCCTTCCATCATAACACAAACCCATGGTGGTTAATTGGTATACAAGGTGTAAGGAACCTGGGCTAAAGACCAGTCACAAGCCAGGCTTGTGACTTCCAGGCTTCCTTGGACAATGAACACTGTGGATCCTAAGGAAACATCTCCAAATGGAAAGAAGATTCTCATCATAGATTTATAAAACTAGAGCAACAAATTATCCTCCAAAATCCAGAGCTGTACATAGCTCTCTCCCCTCAGCAGTGAATGGGACTCACAGATCTTTCTCTTTAAAGCTGTAAAACAGGATACAAAACACGACAGTACTATAAATCTCAGTCACGGAAATGTCACAAAACACAGAGAACTGTTGTACTTGAGACCACAGAGGCTTGGGTCTTTTTTAATTTCAATCATTTGGAGCTTTACCCAGATCATGTTTAGGAAGGGCATCAATGTCATTATTTTAAAGCCAAGAGAATTTTAAAAAGTTGTTTCTTTTAAAGTTCAGGAACTGATTCTCACCTATGGGCTTAGAAGGTATATTTCTAAAGAGAAAAAAAGAACTGTTTTTAATTTCAGAGCTTCAGACTTCTCTGCATTTTTGCTATAATTTAGTGACACGTCACATAAAATAAAATCAAGATTAATTCTTGTTCCAACTTTTTAACTCACTTTGCTTTTTAATGTAAGGGTAAATGGTTTAAACTTGAATAGTTACATGGAAAGATACTGCAAATTCAACATCTTTCCAAATGGAATGAAGAAAGGGAATCAGATACAAAACGTAATTATTAAAATGATAATAATATTAATAATAATAATGAAAGAACAGAAAAGCAAATAAAACATTTGTTTCATGCCCTTTCTTATACTTCTCTAGTAAAACTGTGCCCTGTCACCACCATGTCTAGGGCTATCTAAACTCTATAAGATCTTTAGGCCCTTTTCATAAGGACTTTTGTCTTTACTGCATGGAAATATAGAATTTTTCTTTGACCAAGACCTGGAAGTATTGCTTGGAGATCATATAATTTTTTAAGTTTATGTATTTGGGACAAGTCTCACTATGGAGATCGGACTTGTAGTGATCCTCCTGTTTTCAGCCTCCCCTGTGCTGGGATTATAGGCATGCACCACCATGCCTGGTCTTGGTGACTGGCTCACTATGCCCAGGAGCAGGACCGGCCCGGCATGTGGCACTGGTATTGAACACCGGTTCTTAAGCTTACCTAAGCAGGTGCTTAGTCCCCTGAGCTATCTCGCCAGCCCTTTCAGAGATCACATCAATGATAATTTTCAAAAGAAATAGGAGATTACTTGCTTGGTAGATTACAGTAAATGCATTCCTTCTCTTGAAATTACTGCTGAATTGTACATCCCTTCAGGAAAGGCCAGTCAGCCAACTCTGCAGGGATCCTACCCAGTGGGAGTGCTGTGATCCAGATCCAGAAACTGGGTGGATCAGCCATGGGACCTGCAGGTCAGGGGTGCACTTCCTGGGCTCAAATGGAAATGTCTGCAAAATGCCATCTCACACGATGGAACAGTGGAGACCATGTCTTCCATGGGTACATGGCATCTCATAATCTCAGAGGAACATGGGGAGCCTCTGGCCTAACTCCTTTATGTGGCAGGGACTTCTTACTTAGTGTTCTTGTCAGAAAACATCCAAGACCTTTGTCATAGACTGACTCCCTCAGCAATGGTGTTTAGTGTTCATAAAGAGGCTGATGCAATATTACTTTTACTATAAGATCGTTTCCTTAGAAAACTGAAACTCTACCTCTCTGTAGGTGTCCAAAGTATTTTTCTTCAAGCTTTTTTAAAACATTTCTAACACTTTTAAGGTCAATTAACACAAACTCTAAGTATACATCAGATTATCTTAATAAGATTTGGTTTCCAGACTCACTGGCCATACTACTCTTCATCTTTGGTTCAGCATCAGCTTAAAAGTGCTAAGAAATGGTAGGAAGGGATGGAGTTATACCCAAAGAAACTTATTTATTCACTCAATAAATATTTCGGTATCTTCTATGTTTTAGGCATCATTATAAGGATAAAGAAATAGACAACCGATAACAACTTGTGTCTCAAAGAAATTATATTCTAGCTGATGGTGACAATAAAAATAAGATACATAATAAAAACAATATTTTAGATAATGATGATTCCTAAAAGGGAAATCAAAGCAGAGAAGATATGAGGATATTGGAATTTTAGATAAAGTACCACGGAAAGCCTCACCAGACCCATGAAGAAGCAGGATATGAGGCGGAATGCCATCCTTCAAAGCTCCCTGTGCTGGGATTCTGTCCTCAGTGCAGTGGTGTGGGCACTGGAGGAATCTTTAGGAGATGGGTCCTAGTAGAAAGTCACCAGGTCTTTCAGGGGCTGCCTTGGACATGACTAATGCAGTTCTTGTGAATCCCAGTCAGTTCCCTCAGAGCAGGTTGTTATGAGCCTACCACCTGGCTTGCCATATGAACCCTTCCCTACACATCTCTGCTGCTGTGAGGCTGCTTCCAGAAGGTCCTTAGTGGGTGCTGAGCAGACGCGGCCACTGCATCTTGAACTTTCAACCTCCAAACCGAGAGCTAAGGAATCCTTTATTCTTCACAAACTTCTCAGTCTCAGATATTTGTTATGGTGACAGAAATGAAATGATATTTCGCAAGCAGCTCTCCACAGTCCTCTGTTAAACAGAAGTTGGAGACCGCAGAAACATGATGGGGACCCATTTCAGAGGTAGGACAGGGGACCTCCACTAAGGCTTCTCCTTTGGGTGCTCTGGAATCAGGTGCCAAATCCACATTTTTCCACGGAGTGATGAGAACAGCCCTGACTTCTTCCTGAGCTGGGAGCACAGCTAGTATGCTGTGCACGTGGAATTTACAGCTATCCTTTAGTGCCACAAAGTAAGAACTGGCTTCTGATGCTGTTGTCTTAATTTCAACAAGAATCAGTCCTGTTTTAAGGGGATAGCACCTTGATTTTGATATGCAAGGCAATGACAAATCATTTTCTGAAACAACTAAGAATTTGGATTTTTTTAATATTTGGTAAACAAATATTTTCTTAGGATTTTTAAAATTAATTTTATTGAGAAAGAAATAGCAATGAGACAGTTCCTGCAGATAACCCATGATTATTATGGTCTACTGGACTATATTGGATTATTTTGCTGAATTCACTCATCTACGCTATTTGAATGGCAATGGCATACCCATCTCTGACAAAACTAAACAAAAAAGGGGAATGCAAATGAAGGACCATTTTGTAGTAAAAAAAAAGTATGTGTGTATATATATATATATATATATATATATATATATATATGTACATACATATTTTCCAAAGTGTGTGTAATGTGTTGAAAGTAACTTCATCTACTGTACATATATATATATATGTATGTATATATCTGTATATGCAAATTAGTTAGGTTACATATATAGCTGCTTTCTCTTAGTTCCATGAGAACAAAGATTTATAGTAATAGTGTTTAGACAAGATATGTCTGCATCTTGTATTATGAGTAACTACTCGGAAGACAACAGTATGTAATGTATTAATTATTGTGACTGTCCTCCTGACCTGTTTTGTGACTGTCTCAAGAATTTGGATTTGTAACTCAAAAGCAGTTGTGATAATACAAGTCTTTTATTAATTCTTCTTATGCACAATACTTTCCTTTGTGTTTGGGAGTCTTATGAAATGAAAACATGTGTAAACCAGTAAGTACATATCTCTTCCATGCCTTATGCATACAGCTCTTATTTTCCAAAGTGTGTGTAATGTGTTGAAAGTAACTTCATCTACTGTTCTACCTTGGAAAGTTATTATTTTTTTTTTTTTTAAGATTTTGATCTGATGTACAAGATCTGAAAGGCTTCCCATCCTTTACAAGATTTCTTTTTCTTTTTTGCTGCACATTGTAAAACACTGTGAAGTATTGGTTAGGGGGCTCTCTACTCTGGATTGCCCTAGATTCAGGGAATTCAGAGCGAAGGCCCAACAGTCACCTTAACTTTGCCTTCCCCAAGGGTTACAACAGTCTTTTGTTACGTGATCACATCATCCAAAAGAGCTAAATTCTCCACCGCTTATCTGCTATTCCACCTGCAAAGCCCTCTTTGAAGTCTAAGGGGCTGTGGGCACGGAGAGGCCAGACACGGTACAGGAGAATTGGGCCTTGTGATTTCACAGCTACAAACCCATATATACGTGGGCTTTTCTTATCTGTGGAAAGGTTTAAAAGGCCACAATTTACTCAATGGGGCCTTCTGGAGGAGCTAGCTATGTAGAAGAAAAGAGTGTGAGCTCTTCCATTTATGTAAGTCACATTCTATGTCATGTCACCAACTCATATATAGTTGCCAGATAAAAGCCTCCATTGTACAGGAAAGGTAACCTTGTAAAAATGACAAGCGTAGGCTTTTTCTGTGTTTTATGCAATTAAAATGTTAACCTTGACATTACACTAGCTCTTCAGTTTTCTTTATATGTCCTTCAGTTTGCAAACCTGAGGGGGGAATTTTTTTTTTTATTATTTTTTAATGTGTAGTATCCATATCAAGGTGGTGTCTTTCTTGCTTGTGTCATCGTTATGGATAGCTATGGGGATTGGCTGACCCCTCAGTGGCTGTGGCTGCTGTCTGGGATTTCCTTTAGCATCTCTAGTCTTTCATTTCTTCTAGAAACTTCCTTTTCCTCTCCTGGTCTATCCAGCCTTTCCTGCCACTGAGTGAGCAGAAGGTAGAAGAGAGAAGAAATAAGACAGAGTGAAGGTTGGTCCTTCTCAAGTGACACCAGAAGGCAGGATCTCTTGTGACACCTGTAGGGAGGGTCCTGTATTTGTCCCTGAAGAAAATTCCTTTGATCATTTCCAGGTTCCCATTTTTCTCAAATGTGGTTTAGTCTCTTTCTATTTTTTTTTTTTTTTTTTTTTTTTGAAGAAAGAAAAGGTTTATTTATCTCACAGTTACTGGAGGTTTCAGTCCATACTCAGCTGGCTCCAAGGCAGAGCGGCACATGGCAGAGAGCAGCAGTTCATGGCGGCCGTAAAGCAACCAACAACAAAGAGCAATCACTAAAGAAAGTCTGTCTCTCTGTCTCTTATATTCCATTCAGGTTCTCTGTCCCAGGGTGGGATGCAGTACTCACATCCATAATCCCAGCCTTGGATCACACATAATCCCAATGAATTATGAGTTAATCACAAGCTCTAGAAGTCCCCACCCCATGACTACATGAGGCTTTGGCAGGGACAACTAGACACAA
>PVKA01053417.1:0-11246 GCA_004027165.1 Ctenomys sociabilis | reverse complement strand
ATCCCTGGGAAATGTATCTCAGGCACGATGGGCCTGAGGTTCTACACTCACTGACCTTTGATGCCCAGAGAATCGGGGAAATTCCCACTCAATCAGTAGGCTTTAGGTCAGGGGATCCGGGGAGGTGTTGGTGAGTGGGTCCTGAGGTTTCAGGCCAGTCACTGGCTTGGAGGGGTTGGGGACAGGGATCCGCGTAGCGCGTGTGGGAAGAAGCCAAAGGCTCTCCCTCAGACTCACCACACTCTCACTGATCTGGGAAGCCTGGTGAGTCCTGTAAATTCACTCTCGCTGGGAGAGCTTGGCGCGGGATCCAGGAGGCCGCTGGAGTCAGCCACTGTCTCAGGCTGGTCTCTGGGGCTGGGCAGGCGCGGGCGGGATGGAGCAGGATGGCGGAGTCGGCCGCGCTGTCTCTGGCCATTCTCAGGGGCTGGGCTGGTGGTGGTACCTTGACTAGACTCAGATCATTAGGAGCAGATTGCACTGCATATTGTGAGGATGCAGCCAATGAGGAAGTATTAGGATGAGGCAGGCTCCAGCCGCAGCCCAGGGCAGTCAGGACATTTCCCTTCTGGGATTTCCCCAGCTCAGGGCAAGTGGCAAGGCATGGATGGCGGCTTTGGAAACCACTGCATTGCCCCTGCCACTGTAAGACCCCTCCTTCCTAGTACCACCAAAGGCCACTTAAAGCCCAAGAGAGAAAAGCAAGAGGTGTGTGTGAGTACCCAGAGAACTTAGATAACCTGTCTCTTTCTCCAACTTGACTGGTTTAACTAAAACCTCAGAGGAAAGTTAAAGAATTAGTAGCAGCTCTTATAGATTTGGAAGAATACATGGGTGAAACATAGAAATATTTTTTTTTTTAATTACCACTTTGGGGATAACAACCAGACTGACGCTTGTATGGTTGCCAATGCCATGCCCATATGAAAAACGTCCTGTGGTCCTTTCAGGAGTCTGTCCATGTGGCCAGCAGGCAGCATATGCAGCACCAGGGTATTATAGCTGCCTTCTGTAGAACCCTGGGGAGATGGGAGGTGTCTCTGCTCCGTGTCTTCCCCTCCCAGCCCAAGGCATGGCAAAGCCCCCAGACTGAGTAGATATTTGCCAAAGGACTGACTTCTAGAAGGCATGTGAGACATGCCTGGTCTGCCCTTACAAAGTCATGCCTTCTCCTTCATTGGCAACAGGGATCCTGTCCTCTTACCAGAGATGCCAGCTTGTTCTCTACGGTGGTGAGTTGGAGGTCAGGCATAGATACATGGAATCCCATGGAACCATTAAAACTGGCTTCAGGGGCTGGGGTGATAGCCAGTAGAGCTGGCAAGAACAAGGGCCTGAATTCAATCCCCGGTTCCACCAATAAATAAATAAATAAAATAAAAATAAATCTGGTTTCAAAGTATATTCAGTGTCTGTGAAAACAGTTGCAGTGACCTGAGGAGATAGCTCATTAGAATAAGCGCTTGCCTGGCAAGCACAGGTCCTGAGTTCAATCCTCACTACTGCAAAAACAAACAAACAAAAAACCAGTCATGGCTTTATTTATTTAATTTTCTTTAGTTATAAAGGGAAGAAAAAAAGCCAGTGTTTACAATTGTTGAGCAAAGACTTTATAGATCAATTTTACTTTGCTGTTAATATTTTCCTAGATTTTATTTATTTTTTGTCTTTTTTTTTTTTTTTGACACAGGGTCTCACTGTGCAGTTTAGGATGGCCTTAAACTCACTTTGTAGCTCAGGTTGATCTCGAACTCACAACAATCCTCCTGCCTCAGCCTCCTGAGTGCTGGGATTACAGGTATACGCCACCACACCCAGCTATTTTTCTAGATTTTATAAATTGCCTCATTGAATATACACTTTTATTTTATTATAATGTCTATCTATCTATCTTTTTTTCTTTTAGGTTTTTTTTTTTTTTTACACAGGGTCTCACAATGCAGCCCACATTCACAGTGATCCTCCTGCTTTCTGCCTTCCTAGTGTTGGGATTACAGGCACGCGCCACCATGCCCGGACTCCATCGTGGCTCAGCGCACCCGAAGGCGGGGCTGGCGCGGCAAGCGGAAGCAGGGATCGAATCCTGGCCGCTGCGCTTACCTAAGCAAGCGCTTAGTCCGCTGAGCTATATCGCCGGCCCTTAATTATCTTTTTTTCTGATTCAGGGTCTGGCTCTGCAATTCCCACTGGCCTTGAGCACACTTTGTAGATAGGCTGACCTCCAGTTTACAACAATCCTCCTTCCTCAGTCTCCCAAGTGCTGGGATTACAGGTATGTGCCACAAACCTGGCTATCTATCTATCTATCTATCATGCTTTTTTTTTTTTCTGTATTTCAGGGAAAGGTCTACAGGGTGTTCAGGGTCTCACTGCTAAATAGGACTCATAATGATCTGCCTGTTTACAGCCACCCAAGTTCTGGGATCATAGGCACACACCACCACTCCCAGTCTCAATTGCTGTCTCAGCAAGCCAGAGGCAGGGCTGGCACAAGCAGGCCTGGGGACCACACCTCACCTCCAGCCCCTGCGCCTGTTTGCAGATGCTTTAATCCTCTGAGCTATTTTCCTGGCCCTATCTATCTATCTATCTATCTATCTATCTATCTATCTACCTAGATTATCTATCTATCTATCTATCTATCTATCTATCTATCTATCTATCTATCTAGATTATCTATCTATCTATCTTACAGGGCTAGGGATTGAACTCAGGGCTTTGCACATGCTAAACAAATGTCATATAGTCCTTTATAATCATATATGTTGTGTTCATGTGTGGGTGTCTACATTTAGCCCTCAAAGGCATCATGAGTAGGAAAAATGTTGGGCTGATAGGCACACCCCTGTAATCCCAGCACTTGAGGGGGTGAGGCAGGAGGATTGTGACTTTAAGGCCAGTCTGAACTATATAGACTTTGGCAAGTTCAATACCAGCCCAAAGTATAAAGTGAGACCCTGTCTCAAAAAGGGAGTGAGCCTGCACAGCAGGCCAGAGGATTGAACCCCCAGCACCTGTGCTTGCTTGCAGGCACTTTAATCTGCTGTGCTATTTGGCTGGCCCTAGGCTATTTCAGTCTAGTTCCATGACCATTTTCATTCTCCTGTGTTCCCACAATAAGACCCCAAGATGAAAGCTATGTCGTACCCTACCCTATAATAAGGTGAGGGGCAAGGCTGGTGTTGAACAGCTGGAAAGTGGCACAGGTAGTGTGTGACAACTCTGGAGCTCTGCGGGAGGAAGAAGCTCTGAAGAGAGAAGAGGTCACACCAGGCAGCTCCGAAGAACTGGCATTTGAGCTGAGCCTTGTGAGGCGAAAATGATTCTAGGTGGGGAACAAAGGCACTCCTGTCCAGGCCCTGCATGAGCATTCCCATATGAAGCCTTTTCTGGATAAAGTCACCTTGATCATCGGTCACCCTGATCCCCATAGTATAGTGTAGTGACTACACTAGTTCCCAGACCTTAGTGATAGTCAGACTGGGGTACACATAAGTCCCTGCTCCACCTATGTCTAGCTAGTGACCATGGGCTCATTTATTAGCCACCCTGAGTCTCACTTTTCTCTCTAAATATGGCAAAGAGAGCTGGGCATGATGGTATAGGCCTATAATTTCAGCATTTAGAGGCTGAGGCAGGAGCATCACTGTAAGTTTGAAATTGACCTCAGATAGTAAGCTCAAAGGCCAGCCTGAACTATAGAGTGAGATTCTATGCCAAAAACCCTAAAGTAGTAGTGGTGGTGGTGGTGGTGGTGGTAATGGTAATAACAGTAATATAAAAATATGGCAGAGAATATCACCACCCACATTAGATTAGCAATGGCAAATGATAGCTTCTTGCATAGTTACAATGTGGCTGGCCCTGTTTTAAATACTTCTGCATGTGTTATTTAGCCTTCAGAAAAACCCTCAGAGCCACACATTGGATGTGGAAACTAAGATACAGAGAAGTTAAATAAGTTACCTAAGGTCCCACAGTAAAAGTGAAAGCCCTGCCCTGATTTGGGAGCCCAAATACTTCAGCACATTCGGGCAATAACAATTAGAACAATAATAATTAAGCATAAAAGCTTACTATATGCTAGTTAGTATTTACATATATTACTTTATTCCTCATAGACAGCACTATTATCCCAATTTACAGATCAGGAAGCCAGAGCGCTGGAACTTGCCTGCTTCTTCACGGAACACATAATCTTGTTGTGAGTCTATCCCAAATCATTTTAAAATTCAGTAGAAAATATCTCTTTGTCTTCCTGTCCTTATGGTTCCAAGCAGGAATATTTGAGATCAATTTAGCACAGATGTTCAGATCTGATTCTTCACTACAGATACATCGATATCCAGAGAGGAGTCCTCAGCTGGGCACTAAACAGCCAGGGAAGCAAGAAGAAAATCAATCCTGCCTCCTCAGCCCCTGGATGGGGCTCTGGGCACTCAGGGAACTGGCAAGGAGGTCTTATTCTTTGATGGAAGAGCCTCATTCAGTTTTTACAACACAGCTCCAGAGTGGAGAATCCCTCAGAAGGCTGAGTATGGCTCAAAGGGAGATTTTCCTTACTAGACATCTCTTTAAAGAGAGAAAACAGCACTCCCTGAGACAGGACTAAGTAGGTACAGCAGAACTCTAAGGCCAGGGCAAGTCTGGGTTCCTTAGGGCTCTGAGCCTTCAGGGCCTGTTTCCTTTGGAGCTGGGGGAAGGGAAGTCCAGGGCTCAGGTCAGCTTTGTCTTTCCAGCCAGGTAAGTGGCACTTTTTGGGCCAGGTCAGAGGAGAACACATGTTGGGATGAGAGGATACCATGGAGGGGCTCATTTATCTCTGTGAAAGTGACTGACAGGGAGACTGAGCTGAGAGCCTGTGGGATGGGAGGAACTGGCCACTCCTTTATGTGTGGGTTTGCGGATTATCATTTTCCTTCAACTGCTTATAATTTATCATCATCATTATTGACTTTGGTGCTTGGACTGGGCCATTTGGTGGTTCTTGATGTGCTTTGTATATGTTCCCGGGCTGAGGAGATGGCTCAGAGGAATAAGCACTTCCCTGGCAAGTGCAAGGGCCTGAGTTCAATCCCTGGTTCTGCCAGAAAAGTAAATAAATAAATTAATTAATTAAAAAAAATATATATGTCCTTATTTTCTTATGCAAAGAGACTTTTTTTTCCCTCCTGTGCCAGGGATCAAACTCTGGACCTTATGCTTGCCAGGCAGGTACTTTTGCTGCTGAGCTACGTCTCCCACCCTACAAAGAGATGTTTGGTCAGGAAATCTTAATGAAGAGTAGACTTTTTTTTTTTTTTGTGGAACCAGGGATTGAACTCAGGGTGTTGCATTTGCCAGGGAAATGCTTATTTCATTGAGCCATCTCCCTGGCCTCCAAGAATAAAATATTTGGTCTTAAAATGTTTCTTCTCTGACTGCTGATTGGTTGTGGAGTGGAGAAACAGAATAACATTTTGACTGGATGATTCAATTTACCACCATCTATGAGGAAAAGGGGGAATCTCACGTACCTTCAGGTAAGATAGCCTCAGGACAAATTGCCTATATAGTATTCCTTTGGGCAATGGAACCCTCAGCTCAGAAGGAAATGTTTGTATCTTTTTTTTTTTTTTTGTATTTTAAGGAAGGGTCTACAGGGTGTTCAAGGTCTCACTACTAGATCAGACTCATAATAATCCACCTGTTTACAGCCTCCCAAGAGCTGGGATTACAGGCACGTGCCACCATACCCAGTCTCAATTGCTGTCTCAGCGCGTCCCAGGGGTGGTGCTGGCATGGCAGGTCCAGGGATGAAACCTGCAGCCCCTGGGCCTGCTTGCAGGCACTTTAATCTGCTGATCCATTCAGCTGGCCCTGAAATATTTGTATCTTTACAAGTGCCAGCTATGTAAATTTTTCAAAGTTAAGATGCTTATTGGAGTGGAGAACATGTTGATACAATTGGAATATGGGTGGTAGGTTAAAGGAAAAATTTACATAAATAGGTAAAGTTAATAACTAGACTACAGTGTAAGAGCCTATCTCTATTTTTAGGAAACACACAGGGAATTATTTAGGGGTAAGCATCGTGATGAGTTGAGAAAATGCAGTTCAGAAAATTACAATTTTCGCTCCACAAGCGATGCAGGGTAAAATGCTACTCCAGTGAATCTGGGTGAATAGTATCTAGGTGTTCGTTTTTGCAACTTTCTGTAGTATGGAAACATTTCCAAATTTAAAAAGTGCTCATTTTATTTTTTTCTGCCTAAGCCCTGCATCAGCCTTTATCTGGCTTTGGTGTTGCAGGTGGGGTTGCAGGTGAGCTTGAGTAACTTTTAAACACATGTTTAAAATAGGAAGGAATCGTGTGATGAAAGCAAGGACACGAGACAAAATGTAGATGATGGAAGGGGTTGGGGTGAAGGGCTAAGCCAGGAAACGGCCCCTCAGGATGAACGGTGACCTCTATCTGGTATGCCAAACTCAGCTCTCCGTGCCTCTTCCGTTCAGGAGCACAGGAACGTTTGGAGGTAGGGCACGGTAAACCCTCGGTCATCCTTAAAGGGGTCAACGCTGTAAATTGGGTGCATGTCCGTCACGAGAAAATAACAAAACTGAATGTTGTCTATTTACAAATAATGTGTGTGTGCGACCACTGCTTAGTACAGAATGTAGCAAGTGAAGCCGGATTCAAGGCTCAAGCTTTGGGCAGAGACTAGCAAAGCTGTGAATGAGCACCCAGACCCGACCAATCAGAACCCAGAAAATACCAACCAATCCCTGCTCAGTGATGTTCTAGTTGGGGCGGGGCCGACACACCCTAGAATTGTTTGTTTCGCCCCACCCCCACCCTAGTCCCGGCTCCAGCCCTAGGACGAAATAGGCGGTGAGGAAGCCTGGGGGGCCAGCTGAGTAGATTAGGGCAAAAGGTAGCAAATGCTAGACATAGACTGCTCCGGGCGGTAGAAGCAGGACAGTTGCCCGAGAAGCGAGATGGTCTAGATGGACTCTGCTGGATGTCCAGTTAAAGGTTTGGTGGTGGAGAGGACATCTAGGTCTCCGGGACAGCATTGATAGTTGCTCCACTTTTTTCTTCTGTCTCTCTCCTGTCAAAGACTTTGGACCCCATTCTTCTTCAGAGATCCCTCATGACGTAGGGCCTCTGGTACTGACAAGGTGGCAGAACTCCCTTGTGTAGGAAAAGGCTGCCCTGGAATCAGGACTATATATTTTTGGAGCTCTGTATTCCAGGAAAGGATGGGTCTACACCTCTTCTAGCAAGAAGTGGTTCACAGGGCCCCAATGCAAGATTCCCTTCTAATCCCTCAAACCTTCAGTTTTTTCAGCTACTGATTTAGCCCTTTATCTGGCATATCTTTTCTGTTTCTTGACAGAAGCTGAATTTACCGCAGCTGGCTTGGGCTAGCATTGTCAAGTCCTCAGAGTTATCACGTCCAGCTCAGGGCAGGTTCCTAGGGAGTACCAGGGGTCAGGGCACGATGCATGCCACAAGTAACATAGGGATATTGTCTGCAAAATCTCTCTTCCTTTCCTTAGCTTCTTTGTAATCTCCAGGGCTTGTCACCTCCTCCACATAAACAAGACTGATTTCTTCCTGGCTGTCTTCCACCCACTACTAACAAAGGCAGTAATTTTTTGGTTCTAGAGTATCCAAGGGAGATCACTGATTCTTTAGCCACCTTGACAAAAAAAGGCTGTGTAGGCCCGGGGAGATGGATCAGTGGAATAAGCGCTTCCCTGGCAAGCACAAGGGCATGAGAGCATGTCCCCACCCCAATTTCATCAAGCTCTGTAGTAACAAAGCACTGGCTCACTGGGGAAAGGATATTTTTCCCAAATGTCCATCTTTTTTTTTTTTTTCTTTTTGAGACAGGGCCTCACTATGCAGATCAGGCTGGCCTTAAGCTTGCTTTGTAGCTCAGGCTAGTCTCGAACTCACAACAATCCTCCTGCCTCAGTCCTCTCGAGTGCTGGGATTACAGGCATGTGCCACCATGCCTGGCTCCAAATGTCCATCTTTAGCCTAGGCTGACACAGCTCAGCTAACTTCAGGTGGCTATCATGTTGGGGAAAATTGCAGATGAGAACTTACAAAAACACCGAGAGAATTCTGTCTGTAGTTACTTACACTAGAAAGGATTTGCTGTAATAACTAGTTTTAGGAGCTGACCATGAAAGCATAATGCCTATAATCACAGTACACAGGGGGCTGAGGCAGGAGGATCACTGTGAGTTCAGTGCCAGCCAGGACTATGTAATAAGCTCAAAGCCAGCCTAATGAGACCTTGTCTCAAATGACCAAGAAAAAAAAAAAGTTATTTTATGCATACTGCAAAGAGATGGGAGGGAGGTGGAATGTCAATTTAAGACAGTCAAGGATGAAGAAATATTTCTGAAATGATGCACATCAGTGGGATACAGAATCTTAAGTATTAAAATTCATTCTCTTACCATGACAGGACAGTTCTGCAAAGTGATGGTTAGGACTTGGTCCTGCCCAGACCTGGATCAAGTGCCTGTCTTGGGAAGAGGAAGATTCCTAGCCAATCTCTGGGAGTAGCTCCAGGGAAAGGCAAGATCACGTGATCTTGCAAAGAAGTAAGCAAAGTCCTTGGCCCTCTAATCCTTTCCTGGGAACCATATGAGCCTTAGACTGCCCAAGGGTGGCTACCAAGAAGAGGTGAAGTCCTGTACTGCACAAATGTAGGCAGTATTCAGCCCTGTACCACTGTCAAAGTGGGAGATTATACACACAAATAAGACTCTAAGGAAATGGAGTGGGCACAAGGCACAGGACTGAGAACTAGATGTTTTACAGCAGGGAGAGAAAAGTGATCACCAGCCCATGAACAGACTGAACTTTCTGTCCAGGAGTCCTTGAGGAAGCTAAAATAAAAACCTGTACTATCACCTTTATATCCCAAATCAGGTCTCTCCAGAGAGAACCAAAGGGCAAAGTCCACTGAGTGGAGCAGACACCTGGCCAGCTGGGGCTGGAAAGATTAGGTACTCAGCGAAGTGAAACTTCCCTTGTTCTCCACACAAAAACAGAATGCTTTTCCAGTTGTATTCACTGAGTCAATAAAGAGACTAACACAACTATCACAAGAAGTTTGGAAAGCCTCTGTTCTATATAAAACAGATAGTTATTTAAAACTTTTCCATCAAATGCGGTATCAGACTGTCACTTAGGTACTTATCTCCCTGGACAGGCTCTAGAGGCAGCAATAGTGTCTTTTTTTTTTTTTTTTTTTTTTTTTTTTTTTTTGTCTTTTTTGAGACAGGGTCTCACTGTGCAGTTCAGGCTGGCCTTAAGCTCACTTTGTAGCTCAGGCTGGTCTCGAACTCACAACAATCCTCCTGCCTCAGCCTCCCTAGTGCTGAGCAGCAATAGTCTTAACCACCTTTTTACATGCCTCTTACTGCCTGGCACTAAGGGAACACGTGATAAACTTTAGTTCAATACAAATGGGCAAATGATCCAACTGAAAATTGGGTCAAGAAGAAATGTGGAATCCAGGCATGGTGTTATCTATAATCCCAGCATTCTGGACTGAGGTAGGAGAACCGCAAGTTTAAGTCCCAGCTAAGCAATTTAGGACTTAGATATTTTCAGTATCACAACATTTTTTTTTAAAGGGCTGGAGGTGTGGAGGTCCTGGGTTCAATCCCTACCACCACATCCCACAGAGGAGAGGGTTGTCATGGGATAGAGCATTAAAAAGAAATGCTTTAAATCTCCTGTTTTAGGTAGGCTGCTCCAGGGCCTAAGCCTGTGGCCACTGCTCCAAGGATGGGTTTCTCGAGTGTTCCCCACCCCTTCTGCAGTCAGCTGGGTCTGGTGCCTTTTCACTCATCCTTCTCCATGGTACCAAGATACCAACAAACCCAACATGGTTCCTCCCGTCCCTCCAGCCCAATACTCACAAGTGTTTATTTACCTGGAGAAACAGTGCTTCAGAAATTTTCAATCATACAGAATTGATAAAACTTCTGAGATATTAAGAAATCCATCATAACATTTGTGACTGGTTAACTTTAATTTGTCAAAATAAATCTGCAGGATTTTGCATGTTAGTAATACAGTGCTGGTATTGACACGTAAAATCATCATCTGCTTACAAAGAAACCTTCATTTAGGAGCACACCTTAGGAGGGAAATGGATACACAATAAAAGGCAAGTGCAGGCCAAGCAGCAAGCCCTACAGCACAACAGGCTGGATGTCAGATTTAAGGATTATCTAATACAACTGTTTAGCTGCCAATCTGATAAAGGGGAAGCTCTGAACCAGGTTACAACCAGAAGGGAAAAACATACTTTGCCTTTCTGTAGAGCAGTGGCCGTCATGCCTTCAACACCTGGTTGAATCAGTTCATCAGCATCACAACTCATTTCCAGTTCCAAGACACAGGAGTTTCATCGCACAACCTGTTCAGCCTCCTCTGTGGTAGCCCTCCCCCAACTCCATCCTACCATCAATTCTCTCCCTCCCAGAAGAAGACACGACGTGGCTTTATTATTGCAGACAAGCTTAAGTGAATAAAGAATGCATATAAAATAGCATTTTAACTGAAGTCATACAATGAAGTCTCACTCCTGTTTATTATACAATGAATCGATAAAACAATCATTTCTAGTATATATCTTTTTTGTTTTTGTTTTTTAAAAACTAATATTTTCAAGATTCTGACAACCATACTCTAGCCTGGGGGTAGGGCCCACACCTGCCCCCAATGAGGATTGCTCCTTGGACCACTATGGAGGAAACCTGGGCTGTCTGAACCATGGAGGGCTGAGACTGCCAGCCTCCCAGAGGTAACTTCTTACAGGCAGAGCCAGAACCCAGTCCTGGGTCTGCATGCCGGGAAAGTGTGGGCTTCCTCCAAGTGTGGTCACTGCCTTCCAATCCAGGTCTCAGCAGGGCCATTCCTGGGCCTTCTCTACATAAATCCTTCCAGTAGTCCACACATAATGCTCTACATATTAAAAACAAACCATTTATGTACTCTGGATAAGAACAGTTGTAACAAAGTCATAGCTACATATTTTTCTCTACATTTTGTTTATTGAGACAAACTAATTAAAAGGCACAAACATAGGGCATGTTTACATGGACATTATAACAAACATATACATTAAAAGTGTAGGAATGTGTTGCCTTCCTGCTAAACAGAAAGTTCCTAAGCTTTTATATATACAAAAGTTGTACAATTTAATGTCCTAAAGTACAAAAGATCA
>PVKA01053416.1:0-11248 GCA_004027165.1 Ctenomys sociabilis | reverse complement strand
TTTTTTTTTTTTTTTTTTTTTTTCCTGGCAGAACCAGGGATCAAACTCAGACCCTTGCACTTAGTGCTTATTCCACTGAGCCATCTCCTCAGCCCCCAATTACAAGTTTTTTGCAAACTTTTTTTTTCTTTGTACCAATGATCAAACTTGGGAATTTGTGCTTGCCAGGCAGGCACTTGTTCTGCTAAGCTATATCCCTGGCCCCATTGCAAGTTTTTGGACTTAATTTTTCCTATCCCTTTCTATGCCCATTTCTGTACCTTTTGAAGTGGAAATGTCTATCTTGTGCTATTGAATGCACTCAGTGTCTAACTTTGTACAGGGACTCACAGCTAAGAGTTTGCCTTAAGTCTCAGAGAAGACTCTGGACCTGGACTTTTCAGCAATGCTGAAACTGTTAGGACATTAGCAACTAATGGACTAAATGCCTTTGCATAAGGGATGTGTATGAGTCTTTTGGGGGACGGGGGCAGAATGCTATAGTTGTGTCTAGATGTCCTCCCAAAGTGCCATGCAGCCATGGGCGGGGCATTACAGAGGTGGCTGGATCTAGAGTGTGATGCTGCGATGGATTTATGGTGCAAAGCTGGGATTCAGGGCATAGGAGTGAGGGTGTGTGATTTGATTGCTGAGTTATTCCAGTGATTGGTTTGGCACCTATTCTAAGCCAAGTAGATAAGACAGAATAGAAAAGGGGCAGAAAGAAGCTGCTGTTTCTTGTGGCTCACTGCTTGCTTACTTTTGCTGTCTCCCTGCTGTCTTGAACCCTTTCTCCTCGGCAATGTCCCTCCACCATGCCACCCTGTGTTGGAGTCAGCCAACAATGATAAAAACCTCTACAAACTGTGAGCCAAATTAATATTTCCTCCTTTAACCTTGGGTGTTAGGTGTTTTGTCTTAGCAATGAGAAAAAGTGACCAACCTGGCCCAGATCTTACATTAGCCTGAGGAATAAGGGCTAAAAAAGATTCACCCATTAACTTGTGACTGCTGCACTTTCTCAGTGGGCAGCTGTCATTCTGGAAAGCCTCCCTATTTCTACCTGTAAGAAATGTAAAATCTCACCACCTTTTGGATGTGTCTTATTCAATTCCTTGCTCAGTATGCCACGGTCCTGGTAACAATAGAATACGTACAGGTCGGGGCCCGGGAGATGGCTCAGTGGAATAAGTGCTTCCCTGGCAAGGGCACGGACCTGAGTTCAATCCCTGGCTCTGCAAAAAGACAAAACAAAACAAAACAAAACAAAACCCTCCAGGTTCATGCCCAGTACTAGGGGGCAAAAAAAGAGGGAGCGGATCTAACACACCAGGAATTAGTTGATAAGTATGATTCCAATTCCTGATGTTGACTTTATTAAAAGAGGCAACATTAGTCAATTATTTCATATGTAGTACTTCTCAGTAGCAAATTCTATCTACATAAGATATTAAAAATAGAAAATTGAATTCTCACTCAAAATGTATAATTTTCATTATTTTTTTATTAGGCTTTAATTCATTTAGCACTCTGAGAAGCTGAGGTAGAAGAATCACATGTTTAGGGGCTGGGGAGATGGCTCAGTGGAATAAGTGCTTCTCTGGCAAGCACAAGGGCCTGAGTTCAATCCCTGGTTCCACCAAAAAAAAAAAAAAAAGAAAAAAAAAATCGCATGTTTGAGTCCAGCCTGAGTAACTTACTGAGATCCTAATTGATACAGGGAGCCTCCAAATGATACAGGGAGGAAAACTGATCTCCCAACCTAAAAGGTTTCTGGGATGAGTTTGTGTTCTCTAAAACTGAAGAATGAATTTTAGGAACAAACAGAGGTTATGAGCAGAATATATTTATTGGGGGAAGGAAAGCTCGTGTCTGAGAGACAGGGAAAGGAGGGGTTCCCGAGTCGGTGGTCCCCAGGAAGCTGTCTCTTCCAAGGACTTTTATAGAGGAAAACCATGTGGTGAGGTGGGTCTAAGGTGGTAATGAAGACATGGGAACTCCCTTAGGTGAGCATGAGGTGAGACAAGACTATGGTCAACCAATGAGATCACAAGCACCATTGCTCAGGTAAAATTGATTAAATCCAGTAGCAAATAGGGAAGTGACTCATGTAGCAAATGGGCATGAATAGAGGACAGGGTCTCTTCCTGTTGGGAGTTGGGCTAATAACTCATTTGGGCTCTTTCAAGGTGATTGATACCTATTTAGAATATCAATCCCTGATGCCCATCCCTAGGGAAGCATGTAGCTGTGTTTCCTCTTTTGTCTTAGTCTTGAGGTGTGGCCCATGTGGAGAGTTTGTCTCTTCCAACTTGCAAAGTCACCTTGCCTCCCATCTTATCTCCTTGAGGACTTAGCCCTGTCTGACTGTCTATAATATTTCTAACTTAGCTGCCTATAACACTATCTCAAAATAAAAAAATAAGGGCTAGGAGTAGAGCTCAAACCTAGTACTGCAATGATATTTCCTAAATTTAAAAAGTAAGTCATCAGAAAAAAAATAAAATAAAAGGTAAGTCATCAGTATCAGTATTTTATTAATACTTTTTTTTTATTTTTGGTGGAATTGGGGATTAAACTCAGGCCCTTGCACTTGCTAGGGAAGTGCTTATTCCACTGAGCCATCTCTCTGCCCCCTCATATGTCTATTAAAAACAATGAACAATAAGCTGTTAAAAGTTGTGAGAACAAAATGATAGAAAACAAGAAATTCACAACAGAAATATCTTTTTATTTATTTATTTACTTACTTACTTACTTATTTATTTATTTTTGGCGGATTGAACTCAGACCCTTGTACTTGCCAGGGAAGCGTTTATTCCACTGAGCCATCTCCCTGGCCCCAGAAATTCCTTTAAAAAAAAAAAATCACTCTAAATTGAGGGCTGGCTAGATAGCTCAGTGGATTAAAGTGCCTGCTTAGGCAGCCACAGAGGCTAGGGGTTTGATCCCCAGCCTGCCATGAGCTGAGAGGGCAAACAAAGCTGGGTGTGGTGGCAAGCAAGTGTAATTCCAGGCCTTTGGAGGCTGAAAAACAGGAAGGATGGCTACAAGTCTGATCTGTTTAGTGGGACCCTGTATTAAATACATTTAAAGAAATCTAAATAAGCTGTATACAATGTTGTACGCTTATAATTCCACTCTCAGGAGCTGAGGCAGGAGGATCTCTGAGTTTGAGGTTGGCCTGAATTAGGCAGAAATATTGTAGGCAGCTGAGTTAGATAGAGATATTTTTAGGCAGTCACGCAGGGCCAGGCCCTGGAAAGAGATAACACAGAAAGAACAGTTATTTTGCAAATATGGGAAGGATGGATGCTCTCACTGTGGGCCAGATCTAAAGACTAAAGATCAAACAAATGCCGACCTCCCTAAAGATTGGCATCTGAGATTAACCATCACCCTGAGGGAGACCGAAGAATCATTAATCCGACTACTACTGGATGGCTACCCCATAAAATCCTGTTCTACATTCATGCTCACTTGCTATGTGACTTGCTTCCCTATTTGTTCCTGAACTTAATCAATTTTACCTGAGCAATGGTGTCTGTAATCCCATTGGTTGACCATAGTTTTGTCCCACTTCTTGTCCACCTAAGTGAGTTCCGATTTCTCCACCTTTGCCCAACATGGTTTTACACTATAAAAGTCCTTGGAAGAGACAACTTCCTGGGAAACTACCCACTCATGCTCCCCTCTTGTCCCTCTCTTGGACAGGAGCTTTCTTTCCCTCAATAGATCTATTCTGCTCATATCCTCAATTTGTTCCTAAAATTCATTCTTTGGTTTTAGAGAACACAAACTCATGCAGGTCAGTTTGGGAGATTACTTTTCCCTATGTCATTTAGAGGTTTCCTATATCATTTGGAGGTCACCCACCCAAGATCAATTTTTCTTCCCGTATCATGAGCTACCTACCATAGTGAGTTCAAGGCCAGCCTGGAATATATAGTGAGATGCTATCTTTGGATGTGGGGAGGAGACTCTAAATAATCATACTTTTAAAAATATCTGAGTAAAATATCCTTGATCTCAAGCCCACACTGCCCCTTCAATACGTTGGTGACCTCCTCCTTTGCTACCCTCTCAAACCCTGGCCCTAAAACATACAGCTATTCTTCTCAATTTTCTGTCAGGATGAGGTTACAGAGACTCTCCCTCCAAAGCTCAGATAGCTTCACCAAAAGTCAAGTATCTAAGACTCACCCTCACTTCCACTATTCATGTAATCACAGCTGCCCAAAAAGCCCTTCTTTGTGACCTTCAGGTGCTAACTCCAAAACAACAAGTTCTTTCCTTCCTTGTTTTAGCTAATTTCTTCCGCCTCTGAGTTCCCAACTTTGCTTCCCTAGCATGGCTACTCTATAAGGCATCAAAAGATTCTTTGTTAAAGTCCCTTGACCCCACTGTTCCTATACACTCCTTTCACAAGCTACAACAGGCCCTCCAAATGATATAGGGAGAAAAACTGATCTCAGGTGGGTGACCTCCAAACAATATAGGGAACCTCCAAATGACATAGGGAAAAATGATCTCTGGACCTGACCTGTATGAGTTCATGTTCTCTAAAACCGAAGAATGAATTTTAGGAACGGAGATTATGAGCAGAATAGATCTACTGAGGGAAAGAAAGCTCCTGTCTGAGAGAAGGACAGGAGGAGGGCCCCGAGTAGGTAGTTCCCCCTGGAAGCTATCTCTTCCAGGGACTTTTATAGAGGAAAACCATATGGTGAGGTGGGTCTGAGGTGGTAAAGACATAGGAACTTGCTTAGGTGGACAAGAGGTGGGACAAAACTATGGCCAACCAATGGAATTCCAAGCACCATTGCTCAGGTGAAATTGATTAAGTTCAGGAACAAATAGGGAAGTGAGTCACATAGCAAGTGGGCATGAATATGGGACAGGGTCTCTTCTTGTTGGAGGTTGGGTTAATAACTCACTTAGGCTCTTTCAAAGTGATTGATACATATTTAGAATATCAATCCTTGATGCCCATCCCTAGGGAAGTATGCAGTTGTGTTTCCTCTTTTTGTCTTGGTCTTGCTGTGTGGCCCATAGGGAGTGTCTGTCTCTTTCAAGTTGCAAAGTCACCTTGTCTTCCATCTTGTCTTCTTGAGGGCCTGGCCCTGTCTGACTGCCTATAATATTTCTATCTAATTCAGCTGCCTACAACACTAAGGGCCCCAGCTCTCACTCATGCCATCACCTTGGTGAGCTCATCACACATAAGACAATTCCAGCCCTAAGAACTCCTTATATATAACAAATCCACTTAATGTTCATAGAGAATTGATCCTTCTATAGTAGGCAGCCGAATTAGATAGAAATATTACAGGCAGTCAGACAGGGCCAGGCCTTCAAGGAGACAAGATGGAAGACAAGGTGATCTTGCAACTATGGACAGACATTCCTCCACTGTGGGCCAGATCTTAAGACAAGAGTAAACAAATGCAGTCACATACTTCCCTAAGGATGGGCATCAAGGATTGATGTGCTAAATAAGTATCAATCATCTTGAAAGGGCCTGAAAGAGTCACTAGTCCCACCCTCAACAGGAAGAGATTCTTGCCCGCTTGCTACTGCTACCTGACTTGCTCTTCCATTTGATCCCTATTTTAATCAATTTTACCTGAGCGATGGTGCTTGTAATCTCATTGGTTGACCATAGTTTAGTCTCCCCTCATGCCCACCTAAGCGAGTTCCCATGGTTTTCACCTTAGACCCGCCTTACCACATGGTTTTGCTCTATAAAGCTTCTGGAAGAGACAACTTCCAGGGGACAACCTGCAGGAGGGGGCGGGGTGAGAATCCTGTCCGTCTCTCAGACAGAAGCTTTCTTTTCCTCAGTAAATATATTCTGCTCATAACCTCTATTTGTTCTTAAAATTCATTCTTTGGTTTTAGAGAACGTGAACTCATCCCAGGTACCTTTTAGGTTGGGTGATTAGTGTTTCTCCCCGTTTTCTTTTCCCGGAACTGGGGATTGAACTCAGGCCCTTGTGCTTGCCAGGGAAGCACTTGTTCCACTGAGCCATCTCCCTGTGTTATTTGGAGGTTTCCCTATATCACTTCTATCAATGTTTTCCACTTGTAGCCCTCTCAATCCTGCCACCTCATTCCATACCTCTGATGAGGCCCCAACAGTCGTGTTGGGGTCCTATAGATGACTCCAACTCCTTTTCCTCACATTGATAACAAAAACTAAAAATCGGAGCTGGAGAGATGGCTCAGTGGAATAAGTACTTCCCTGGCAAGTGCAAGGGCATGAGTTCAATCCCCGGTTCTGCAAAAATAAAATAAAATAAAATATGTAATAATAAAAAATACAATAAAAAATTGCCGGGCGTGGTGGTGCATGCCTGTAATCCCAGCGCTCGGGAGGCTGAGGCAGGAGGATTGTTGGGAGTTTGAGACCAGCTTGAGCTACAAAGTGAGCTTAAGGCCAGCCTGAACTGCATAGTGAGACCCTGTCTCAAAAGGACAAAACAAACAAACAAACAGAAAACAGAAAACTAAAAATGGACACTCCTCTTCAACATTGTCACGGTAAAATGACATATTCAGATCATAGCGCCCCATCTTGTTTCCCTCCTGTGTCCTTTAATCATGATAACATGTACTCATAACATGCTTTTCTCGGGAGGCTGAGGCAGGAGGATTGTTGTGAGTTCGAGACCAGCCTGAGCTACAAAGTGAGCTTAAGGCCAGCCTGAACTGCACAGTGAGACCCTGTCTCAAAAAAGACAAAAAAAAAAAAAAAAAAAAAAAAACATGCTTTTAAAACTTTTTTCAAGGTTTATTCAGTCTCCGATGGGAGCTGTCACTAATGATAAACTTGTAGTCCTAGCAGAGATACCTGGCACTAACTTCTACCTGGGCATAAACCATCATCCTGTCAACTCTCCTCACCCTCAAGGCAATGCCCCAGTTCAGCAGAAAGCAGTCTAAGAGACACATCACCCCTTCTACAACAACCAAAAATGGGAATGATAGGTTCTGGCCCTAGTACGAATTGCTGAATTATTATGATGGTCGTCTGATATGGCTGGATCCCTTAAGACAACAGTTTACCTGCCCAATGACCACTTCCTCCTCCCTCCCCACTCCAGCCCTGGATTCGACTTCCTTTGACCTTTCCTGCCCACACAAGAGAGCCCCCCCATCAGCTCCTTGGTAGGTCACTGATCTTGCCCTTCAAGCTCCGCCCCTAGAAAAAGGGGCCTCCCTGTCTCAGATCAGAGCATCTGCACATCTCCCTGCGCCCACAATCCTCTTCGTGTGTGTAGTTAATATTTTCTCTCCTCTTAAAAAAAAAAAAAAAAAGATCTGAGTAAGACTAGATTATACAATCTTACTACTTAGCAATGTGAAAATAGTTTTTAGAAATTATTTTTCAGAACTTATTTTTTGCTCAGGCAGTTGCCAGTTTTAATAGCAAGCTTACTAAAATGAATTTCATAAGGAAGTTGTGAAAACTGATGCATGAATATGAAAATTTAATTGATCTAAAAATATACTTTTATTTTTTATGTATTTAGTACAAGGTCTTCATGGTCTACAGGGTCTCACTATGGAGATCTGACTTTTTTTTTTTGTCTTCTTGAGACAGGGTCTCACTATGCAGTTCAGACTGGCTTTAAACTCACTTTGTAGCTTAGGCTGGTCTCGAACTCCCAACAATCTTCCTGCCTCAGCCTCCCGAGTGCTGGGATTACAGGCCTGCGCTACCAAGCCTGGCTGGAGATCTCACGTGATTTTCCTGTTTTCAGGCGCCCAAGCACTGGGGTCACAACACCCAGTCCAATCTCAGCAAGCCCTGGGGGCGGGGCTGGCACTGCTTGCCAGGGATTGAACCCTGGACGCTGGGCTCTGCCTAAGCAGGCACTTTAGTCCACTGAACTATCTGGCGGGCACTAAAAATTTATTCTTGAAATTACTGACATGATATAATTTGAAAATGACTGACAGCATCTTCAAATTTTAGTTTTTTTGGGGCGGTGGTGGGAACTAGGGATTGAACTCAGGTCCTTGCCAGGGAAACGCTTATTCTACTGAGCTATCTCCCTGGTCCTGAAATTTTAGAGTTTTAAGCTTAAAAATTAAGGAGTTTTATATAACACGAATATTAATTGTGATAATATATACATATATATGTATATATATGTATATATTATTGTTGCTGAGATGCAGTCTTGATATGTAATTCAGGCTGGCCTTGTACAGTGACCCTCTTGCCTGAGCCTCTGGAAGTGTGCTGGATTATAGGCACTAGCTTGTGACCACGCTTGGCTTTGAAGCAGTATTTGTAAGAGCATATACTTCATCTGCAATAATTTAGAAACCAACTAACAATAGGCTATATGGCCTTTGCAATTGAGGAATTGGTTAATATGTGATGGAGTTCAATCCCCGGTTCTGCCAAAAGAAAAAAAAAAAAAAAGAATTCCAATAAGTTTAAAATAAGACTAGGAATTTATGGTCACCACAACTTATTTGATAACTGGGCTAGGAACTGTGCCACACACCTATAATTTCAACACTTGGGCAGGATTGCTGGGAGTTCGAAGCCCGCTTCAGTTACATTAATGAGTTCAAGGCCAGCCTGAATTACAGTGAAGCTGTCTCAAAACCCCCCAAAATGCCCACAAATAAAGTGATTCACAGTAAAAAGCTTTTATTACACAAACTCAGTGAGATACGGTTTCCTGCTGCAAACTCATCAAGTACAAAGCTATATAGTTTTAAAACTTTGATTTCTGTCTTTTAAGTAGTTTCATTACAATCTTTGATTACTAACACCTGGTTAAATGTAGAGCGGTAAAATACGTATTTTCTTAGACCAAAGCATCATTTAAAGTTTGCTTCTCAAAAAGTCAAATTCCTAGACCTAGATGTACATAAAAAGGTATAAAAAACAAGGGCCGGCGGTATAGCTCAGCGGACCAAGCGCTTGCTTAGGTAAGTGCAGCACCAGGGTTCCATCCCTGGTTCCGCATGCTGCATCGGCCCCCGCCTTCGGGTGCGCTGAGACTGCGATGGAGTCCTGGTGTGGTGGCGCGCGCTTGTAATCCCAGCACTAGGGAAGCAGAAAGCAGGAGGATCGCTATGAATGTGGGCTGCATAGTGAGACCCTGTACAAAAAAACAAAAACAAAAAACCCTAAAGAAAAAGGTGTAAAAACAGAATGAACAAGAAACTAGATGAATGATAAAGTGAAACAGTCATGAAAAACACCCCCGGGGCCAAGGGTTAGACTTATCTATTTATTTTTTTGTCTTTTTGAGACAGAATCTCACTGTGCAGTTCAGGCTGGCCTTAAGCTCACTTTTATACTTTAGGCTGGTCTTGAACTCACAATCCTCCTGCCTCAGCCTCCCAAGTGCTGAGATTACAGGCATGCGCCACCACACCTGGCTTTTCTTTTTGTTACTGGGATTGAATCCAGGATCTCTGTACTGAAATGCCCACCTCTCTTTTTTTCTTATTTTTTTGTTGTTTTTAAGGACAGGGTGTATAGGGTCTACAGGGTCTCACTGTATAGATTGAACTCATATTAATTCTCCTGTTTACAGCCTCCCAAAGTGCTGGCATTACAGGTGCACCACCCCATCCAGTCTCTTTATTTTAATTAATTAATTAATTTTTTTATGGAACCAGGGATTAAACTCAGGCCCTTGTACTTGCCAGGGAGGCACTTATTCCTTAGGCCCCTTTTTAAAAAAATTTTTGACAAAAAAGCTTTGCAAGGGAAATAGCTCTATAGAATAAGCACTTGCCTGGCAAGCATAGGGTCCTGAGTTCAATCCCTGGTACTGCAAAAAAAAAAAAAAGGGTGAGGGAGATGGCTCACTTCCCTGGGAAGTACAAGAGTCTGAGTTCAATCCCCAATTCTGAAAAAAAAAAAAAAAGAGCTTTGCTAAATTGCTAGGGTGGGACTCAAATTTTGGACCCTCCTGCCTCAAGCCTCCCTAAGTGTTGAGATTACAGGTGTGTGACACCTCACCTGGCCAGATAATTTCCAGGATTCTCCAATTCTCCCTTGGCTTCTTTCATTTTTGAGACAGGGTCATGCTAAGTTGCCTAGGCAGGGCTCAAACTTGCTGAACTGCTAAAATTTGAAATCTTCTGAGAAGCACTTGTATCAGGGCAGCCCTACCAGGAATGGTATAATCAGATGGAATGTGAGTTTCTAGGAATGCATATCTGACAGAGTAGAATGAAAACAATAGCTTTTGAGAACTTTGTGCAGTCATTATTCTCAAGTTCCCGTGGTTCATGGGGTCATAAATTGGTCTTTTCAATCACTACAACCAGGGGGGCCTGCTGGTTAGCTAAGTTGTTAAAGCACCTGCTTATGCAAATGCAGTCAGGCTATATGCAGGATACAGTGGTTGGATCCCCGGCTCCACATGCCTTATCAGACACGCCTTCAAAGCAGCCTGAACCAGCCAAAAAAAAAAAAAAAAAAAAAAAAAAAAAAAAAAAAAAAAAAAAAAAAAAAAAAAAAAAAAAAAAAGTTAGTACTTGCTAAATTTGAGGGCAAGAACATAATAATTATTATTGTTTGTCTGTTTGAGATACGGTCTTGCCATGTAGTTCAGGCTGGCTTTGAAATAATGATTTCCAAAGGCTAGGGTTACAGGTATTGTGCCATGATGCCCAGTATAATTCTGCATTCTTCTTACTGCCACCACAGAACCTTATGTATTGAATTGCATTCCCTCAATTTTTCTTTTTTTTGAAATGGGATCTTACTATGTAGCCCATGCTGTGCTATGTGCCACCACACCAGCTCTTCACTTATTGAAGTACTATGATATATGGCCTTATTTGGTGACAGGATCTTTTATTAGGTTAAAACAAGGTCGACAAGCTGGGCCCTCCAGGAAATTTGGAGATACACTTCACAGGCAGAGAGAATGCCATGTGACCAGGAAGATGCTAAAAGCTAAGGAGAAAGGTCTGGAGCACACAATTCCCTCACAGCCCTCAGCAAGGAACTAACTGTCCCATATCTTGACTTTGAACTTCTGGCCTTTAGAAATGAGTCCATACACTTCTGGTACTTAGAGCTACCCAGTTTGTAGGAGTTTATTACAGCAGCCACAAGAATTTAATATAAATAGTAAGACTAATTTATCATTATCAAAAGTACATTAGACATTATCATGTCTGCAATCTCTTCTCTCCCTAATCCTACATTTTTATTAACACTTCTCTATCAGTGAACACTTCGATATCAGTTTGGGCAAGCTTCATGGTTCTGTACTGA
>PVKA01053415.1:0-11242 GCA_004027165.1 Ctenomys sociabilis | reverse complement strand
CTTGTACCAAATACGTAAATTTAAAAGGGGATGGGCTGGGGAGATAGCTTGGGGGTCTGAGCGTCTGTCTGGATCCAGGTTTGATTCCTGATATTGCATTCTGTGCTGGCCACTGAAACTGGGCATGGTGGAGCATGCCTGTAATCCCATCCCTGGGGAGTTTGAGACAGGAGGATCACTATAAGTCTGAGCTGGGTAGTGAGACCCTGTACCAAATAAATCTTAAAAAAAAAACAACCCAGACGTATGCATTCTTGATACACACTGCCAAGTGTACAGCAAGCCTCCACCAGAGACACCTACAGATAAAGGAGGACCTCTCTTGCCACCTTTTTTTTTCCTTTTTGAGACAAGAACTATGCAGTTCAGTCTGGCTTTCAACTCACTGTGTAACCCAGCCTGGCCTGGAATTTGCAGGGATCCTTCTGCTTCAGACTCCAAAGTGCTGGCATTACAGGTGTGTGCCACTTTTGCTACATGTTTGCCAAGACTCAGGATCAAATCTTTGAAAAGAAATTTATATGTCATTTCTTTTTTCTTTTTTTTGTCTTTTTGAGACGGGGTCTCACTGTGCAGTTCAGGCTGGTCTTAAGCTCACTTTGTAGCTCAGGCTGGTCTCGAACTCACAACAATCCTCCTGCTTCAGCCTCCCGAGTGCTGGGATTACAGGCCTGCGCCACCATGCCCGGCTTGTCATTTCTTTATCACTGCATACAATTAGTGATATGTCTCATGAAGTGTTGAATTTTTTCCAGAGTGGTTTTTTTTTTTTTTTTTTTTGTAACTTAAATATTTTAAAAAGAAAATCTATCATTTTTCCAGACATCTTTTTCAGAGGCAACTACTTTTACCTTTTTCAGCTATTTTTGCCTTCTTTGCTGCTAAATAACATGATTCTTCTAATTTAGATTGCATTTTCAGGCTTCCTTTGTTGACTTCCTGTTGTGGATTTAACTCTAGCAACATCACAGTTTTGTGTTTGCAATTTGAGTAAAAGTTACTAATAATCTGAGCCATGTAAAAGCAGTGGCTTTTTCCAATGAACTGTTTAGTATCTGTTTCTCACAGTTAACAACTTTTGCTTTTGTTATTCTGCCTTCCCCCATCATTTCTTTTCCTGTCCCTTCCTTTCCTCTCTTCTTCTGTCCTTCCTCCCTTTCCTTTGTGCTGGCTATTGATGCTGTCCTGCTTTCCTTATTCTTAGTTTAAATGTTAAGTGGAATTGTTCATAGATTTTAGGTTGTCTTGTAGCATGAACCTATCATTACCCTTGGTATTCCTTTTACCTTTGTCTGAATTTATTAATAATTTTTCTGTTTATTGCAACCTCTGTTCTCCTTTTTGGCCCATTCTCTTGTATTTGAATACCCAGTTGCCCAGGAGCTTTCTGAGAACATTTCTAGGGGAGACAATATTCTGAAACATTGTATTATTACTCTTTCCTAACACTTTTAGTTTAATTGGATTTGGTAAAGAATTTTATCTTTTCTATATATATGTGTATGTATATATGTATATATATATATACATATGTGGTACAGAATTTTAGAATAATAATCATTTTCTTTGAGAATTTAAAAAAGTATTGCTATGTTATTTTGTAACTTCGATGTTCAAAAGCCCAAAGTTCTTTTGCTTTTTATTTATTCATCCAACAAATATTTGTTGAGTTTGTACCTGTGTGCCAGGCATGAAGTGTTTGGAAGACTAAACCAGATAAAAACTGCTTCTTTGCATCTAAATAACATGCAGGGAAATGTACAACAACAAACATAAATAGTAGTAAATTGTATAGACTGTGAGCAGGTAGTAGAAGGAAAACAGATGGCTGTGAAGTAGGGGAGAGACAAGAGAGGAGGAAGAGGGGTAGGAGTGCAGAGATTTAGGAGTGGATAATGAAGGGTCACCAGGCAAGGCACAGGTTGCTTTTTAAGTAGAGGAATAAGGGAACATTTACAGACATTTAAAGGAAGTGAGGGAATTCACTACATTGATGTATAGGAGAAAAGTACCTTAAGGCAAAAAGCACAACTCATTGTTGTCATGGAACAAGAAGAGCAGTAGTGTTGGGTGAAGAATAAAGTTGGAGATGAAGTCATATTGTGTAGACAGGCCTTTATGGTCAATTTGTAGAATTTTAGCTTTTATTCTGCTACTGGATAGCCATAGAGGACATAGAACAAAAGAGCAACATAATCTGATAAATTGGAACTAAAGCTTATCACTGCACTCAACATGTTAGGGAGTGAAAGTGGAGACAAAATGGAAATGGAGATTCATTAGGAGACTATGTCATAGGTGTTTTAGATATGTGCTGTGAAAGAGGGGAGTCAGGATGAGTTGAGACCTTTGACCTGAGTAACTGAGACAATGGAGTTGCTGTCCATTGAAAGTGGAAGGCTAGGCCAGAGCAGTTTTAGTAAGTGATGAAGAATTTGCTTTGGTTTTACTCATGAGAGGTATTTGGGTGTCAATTGAATATGCAAGTCTGAGGTTCAGAACAGAACTGGAGGTGTATGTGTGTGTGTGTTCAAACTTTTAAAAATATTTATTTACTTGGTAAAGGGTTGCACTGTGCAGCTTGGACTTCAGTGATCCTTCTGTCTCAGCCTCCCCAGTGCTGGGATCACAGGCGTGCACCACAATGCCCAGTTTCAGAGGCTGGCAAGGCATGTGGTACTGAGGATTGAACACTAAGCAGGTACTTAGACCATTGAGCTATCTCCCTAGCTCCAGAGAGAGAGAGAGAGAGTGAGAGTGTGTGTGTGTGTGTGTGTGTGTGTGTGTTTTAATCTGAGCCAGAGTTACACATTTTAAGTGTGCGTGTGTGTGTGTGTATTTTAATCTGAGCCAGAGTTACACATTTTAAGTTTTTGGAACATTGGGAGAATTTAAAACTATTAAGCTGGGTGGCATCATTAGTGTCTCCGTTCTAGGCATGAAAAGGAGCTGAGGAGGACTAGTGAGATAGGAAACCAAGATATACAGAGTTAGTGAAGGAAGTTTATCAGGCAAGAGCCCCTGAGTCATTCATTAACTTTGAGATGCTGCCAAATGGTCATAAAATTGTAGTGTGTCTTGATTAGTAGAAGGTTGTGAAATCAGTTGGTAGATGCAGTTTCTGTTGGAGTTCAACACACCTAAATCCCATTTCCTGTAGATATCCCCTCAGCAGCATTCAGTGTAAATGTTTCAGTGAAAACCATGATGTCATTTGGCTTCGCTTCACACACATTTATCTGTCCACCTCAACTCTTCTATTAACCTGCCATAATTGGAGTACTTCAGTGCCAGCTTGGAACCAGTGTGACCATAAATTGTGAATAAGAGTGTTTAGTTTACTGACAGGTAGATTTAAGTGATTCAGAATATGTTAATATTTTTTAAAAAATTAAAATGTAAAGATTATTACATCTAAAAATGTTGTTTTAAGCTTTATATTATTATATATTATTACTATTTTTGTCTTTTTGAGACAGGGTCTCACTATGCAGTTCAGGCTGGCCTTAAGCTTACTTTGTAGCTCAGGCTGGTCTTGAACTCACAACAGTCCTCCTGCCTCAGCCTCCCGAGTGCTGGGATTACAGGCCTGCGCCACCACTCCCAGCTTACATTATTATATAAGAGCTTGAACTCCTTGAATACAGTTTTTTTTGAGGCAAGGTCTCACTGCAATTCAGGCTGGCCTTGAACTTCCTTTTTTTTTTTTTTTTTTTTTTTTTTTTTGGGCAGAATTGGGGATTAAACTCAGGCCCTTGTGCTTGCCAGGGAAGCGCTTATTCCACTGGACCATCTCCCCGGCCCCTTGGACTTACTTATGTAGCCCAGGCTGGCCTCAGACAGTGATTCTCCTGCCTCAGCCTTCCAAATGTTGGGATTACAGGCATGTGCCACCATGCCTAGCTATTTACATACTCATTTAATACTAAGTTGTTAATTCATGTGCTGTGTACCCTTAATGGAAATAATGCAAAAATGATTTAGTTAAAATTTCAGATGTAATGTAGAATACTTCCTTATGTAGACAGGCTGAATTTTTTACTTTTATTTTTTTGAGATGGTGTTGCGGGCCTTGAATTCAGTAAAGTAGTAATAGTAATGTAGCTTGCTTGGGGAATCCAAGGGAGATTTTTGCAGGTGAGGTCCCAGGGTTAAAGAACACACATGTGCAACACATCAGCAGCCATAGCAGGCAGCATGGATTAGAGCACTAGAGTGAGAACCACCTGCAACTTTGTTGTATAATTCTTATACAGGTGGTTGTCTCATGTTTACATTTCTTAAGTAGTGCAGTAACTAGTACATGTGTGTTTTTATGTGCTAAGTTACGGTTACATAACTTTATTCCACTGCGTACTGCATTAGACAAGCGTCCTCAAATGTCCTTAGATGCTCCTGAGCTTTGAAGCAGTCTTGAGCTTTGAGTGGTTCCCCACATCTCGCCTTCTCAAAGATTGGGGATATATAAATCTAACATTTTATGTGTAACAGGGCACAACAAGTGCCTGTAGTTAACACATGTAGAACCAGATGCTATTTCTAGTGCCATTCCGTACATAGCAGTCAGTATTTTTGGTTAGATGCTGTTCCTAATGGTCAGCTATTGCAATGCCTGGTCAAAGCACCTGTTAAGTCATTTTCTGGCAAGAGGAGGGGCTTATGTCCTGAACCATGATATCTTGCATGGTCAGCTTTTTGGTTATACCCCCCTGTGTCTCCCCAGCACAATCTCCTACAACTGTCTGTGCACACTTGTAGGGGATCTTCTTCATGCATCACAGGCAATCACTGTCTGGAGCTCGGTCTGTTGGCTTGACTTGCATGTTTTGGTTTCAAACCAAGGTACTTTTATAACTTTTTAAAAAAATGTATTTAGTACTACAGGGTCCAGAGAGTCTCACCACATAGATCAGATTCGTAGTGATTCTCCTGTTTTCAGCCTTCTAAGTGCTGGGATTACAGGCGTGTGCCATCATGCCCAGGCAGGGGCGGGCCTGGCATGGACACACTGGGGATCAAACCCTGGCTGCTGTGCTCTGCCTAAACAGGCACTGTAGTCAGCTGAGCTATTTGGCTGACTCTCAAACCAGAGTGACTGCTGTCCATTGTGGAGTTGGGTCATGGCTAGATCCATCGTGTCAGTGGAGGTCCCCATTTCATTTTTTATTTTATTTATTATTTTAAAAATCTTGTACTTATTTACTTGTGCAGGGTCTTGCTGCACAGTTCAGACTGTGATCCTCCTGTCATAGCCTCCCCAGCACTGGGATTACAGGCATGCACCACTATGCCCAGTTTTGGGGCAGCAGGGCACACCCAGGGTTCTGGTGCTGGGGGCACTGGGGATTGAACTTGGATCCTTGTGCTTGCCAGGCAGGCACTAGACAGCTGAGCCATTCCCCCTCTTTTCTTTCTGTGTCAAGTCCTGTAGTCCATCCTCCTGGACTAGTCAAGTCCCAAAACTGTTGTCTTTTTGGCTGCCAGTGGACTAGCAGAGAAAGAGGCCGCTATTGGAGGTATGTGCCCCAATGTGTGAGAGTGGGAGCCTGTGCCACCCCATTCTTGATGAGCTGTCCACATCCATACCCAGCCCTCTGTCCTGTGATTGCTCACAGGCATGCAGTACTGCTGTTTCTTAATCAGGGTATACCAGCTTTTGTCTGCCTTCTGTAGTTGTGGCCAAAACCTAACAGGGTGCTTCCATTGCCTTGTTTTTGCCATGGGCCTCAGCCAAATTATTGTCATCCACATTGATGGTTAGGATAAATGGTAAGGTAAGATCAGTAACTCTTAAGGGCTTGCACCTGTGCAGTGGTTCCTTTTGCATCCAGAAAAGTGGCTTTTACTGTTTTTGTCCAGCAAGCAGCTTTTGCTGTGTCTATCTAGCCCTATTTGTGTCCCATTTGGTTATCTGATATAAGGGGCGCAAGTAGGGTAAGTAGGTGCAGTACATCCACCAAAACCTAGCAAGTCCACATATGCCTGTAATTGTTCTGTTGTGGGTCTGGTCTTACTTGACCATGTAACACCCAAGAATTTGACAGACACGCCACTTTCCTGAACCTTGTCTTTTATCTGTGGCCTCACTACCAGGTTAGCAAAGCTTCCTCTGGATTGTACACAGTGGCTTTTAAATCTGCAAGGTAATCAGATTAGCATAATATTATCAATACAAAATAGTGACACAGTGTGGCTTGGTGCAGCTGGTCAGGTTCTGAGCCACCAGGCCATGACACAAAGGTGAGCTATGCAAATAACTCTGTGGCAACATCTAAAAGGTCTATTGTCTGCCCTCCCAAGTGAAGGCAAATTGGTCCTGACTGCCAGCATCAGGGTAAGACTTTACTGTCATTCCCTTGATCCCTCTGGCTTCTGCACCAATTCTGAAGGGTTATGTGCAGGGAATATCGCCACTGCTTTTTCCAATTTCTTCTTCCTCTTTTTTTCCTATGGAATCAGAGATTGAACTCAGGCCCTTGTGCTTGCCAGGGAAACGCTTATTCCACTGAACCATCTCCCTGGCCCTGCTTTTTTCAATTTCAAGGCAGTCTGTCCCATCTCCTCATGGACTCCAGGTAGCCAACACTGCTTTATGCACACGACTCATATGGCTTTTGGGAGTTAGCTATGTGTGGTATGGTTGGCCTCTGTTGATTTAACCACATGAATTTGAAACCAAAATTCTCCATGTAGTGTCTAGCTGAACAACAGTTTATCCATCCCCAGTATACATTTAGCAACTGGGGAAAAATAAGCATCATATAGATATGAAGGCAAGTGCCTGATAACTAGTGTCATATGGGCCTTCTGGACTGTGTTATAGTGACTTTTGTGCCCTTCTATATGTTCAGTAAGTAGGTCCTGTAAAATGGTTAGGGTTGCTGTGCGTGAGTGTTGACTTGCTGCACATCTTTTAGGGACTAGTAAATAGTCTTCCTTATCTGGCCTCAGGTCTCCTGGGACCCCCATGACCCAGATATCTTGGTCTGCTTCCTAATCAGTAAAGGAGGCCACTTCTTCCTGCTTCACTAGGACTGTGTTGGCCATCTGGCCCTGGCCAGTAGTGCTCAGGACATAAGTGCTTCCACAGAGTTGGCAACACATCCAAAGGCAGCCAAGCTAACTTATCTGTGGCTAGGCTGGCAGCCAGCAGGTCCATCCAGACCTGGAGCCCACGGACTTTCAGGGACCCCACAGCTTGCCCTTATAGGGATAGCCCTGTTTGCCTAGCACCCTCCCCGTTTTTCTCCTTTGTCAGTATAGTTTGTATAGAGCTTGCCTTATTGTGTTGCTTCACTTTCACATTTCTCAGCCTGACCAAGGCATCCGCAACTTTGTGGACCAGGTGGTTTGTAATGGAGGCTAAAAGAGCTGCCATTGACCCAAACATGTCAAGTGGCCTGTTCTCCAGGATTATGTCCTTCATGTGCGCTGTCAGCATTTTCTCATCTGGGTTATGGTACTGTAGTGTAAACATTGTCTGCTGCATGCCCATTTCATTTAGCATTGTTATCTAGTCTAGGTAGTGACTTGCTTCAGCAGGTTACCTAGATTCGCTCATACTAGGTGTGCAGCTGGCACCAGCCAATTAATCACAGCCTAATTTCCTGCTTCTGAGTCTGTCCTCTCTGTACATCCTGCTGAACACGTCTCATAGAGGTGGTGTTGGCTATGCTGACTATTTGGGACATCTCTTGTGGGTTTAACTGTGTTATCAGCTCCATTATCGCACAACAGCAGCATCCATGGAAGCACTGTTTTACCTACCTTCTGTTTCAGTTATTTTGCCAGTTCCTGCAGCTCCATAGCTGTGTCAGTTGTGCACATTGTGTTCTGGGTAGAACTCAGTCCTCCTCCCTGGGTTAGGGCTTCCTCCAGCTCCACTTTTTGCAAGAGTGGAGACAGTGAAACTCTACTGGCCAATCATGAAAAACCAGATTTTCTCCAAGGGTGTTTTTTTTTTTTTTCCCTCAGACATGAAGACTTATGCTTCTGGAGACATTTCTTCAAGAGGTAGTGTTTGCCATGCCTCACATGATCTCCACAGCAGCCAGCCATTGCTCAGGGTCTTCCTTTATCTGCTGCAGCTAGTCTACTTGCCAGACAAGGACACCTACCTCTTGATTTACTCAGCAGAAGAGAGTGAACACACAAGCCACCTGCCCCACTATTCCACTCTGAGGGCAAAGAATTTTTCTGTCACTTCCAAGGCTTGCAAGAGATTCTTGGGCTCCAAACAGATTGTTTCCTACTCCTCTAGGATCTTCCATGCTGTGGCATGGCTGTCAGGGTTCTCCCTTGCCTTCTAGTGCTGTTTCCACAGCCTCCATGGGACTGCTCACTTCATTGTATTGCTGATTATGCCAGTTGTGGGCCTGTTCAGGGAGCCAAAGAGAGATTTTCTCAGATGAGGCCCCAAGGTTAAGGAACACATGTGCAAGACATTGGTACCCACAGCAGGATAGCATGGAGCAGAGCAAAGCATCAGAGTGAGAGCCACCCATATCTTTCGTGTATAATTCTTTTTAAAAAATTAATTAATTTATTAATTTATTTTCCGGTACCGGGGGTTGAACTGAGGATCTGGCGCTTGCCAGGCAAGCGCTTATTCTACTGTGCTATCTTCCTGGCCCCTAGTGTATAACTCTTATACAGGTTGTTGTCTCATGTTTACATTCTTACTTAGTGTGTTAATCAGCATGTGTGTGTTTACTGTGCTAAATCATGGTTACATAACTGTATCCCACTGTGCACCTGCATTAGACAAGTGGGTCATGTCCTCAGGTGTTTCGATGCCCCTGAGCTTTGAAGCAGTTTGTTTCCCTACAGTAGGCCAAACTGGCCTTGAACTCACACTGATCCTCTTGCCTCACCCTAAGTGCTGGGATTACAGGCATGAGCCATCATGCCTGGCTAGCTATATACTAATTTAATACTAAGTTGTTAAATTTGTGTGCTTTATATTCTTAGTTGAAATAACAAAGATGGTTTGGTTAGAGTTTCAGATGTAATATGAGACAGTCTCACTATTTCATCTAATATAGTTTAATTTAATAAGGTGCTTTAGCTTTTAAATGTCATTTTTTTCAGGGCCAGCCAAATAGCTCAGCAGATTGAAGCGCCAAGCAGGCGCAGGGGGCCAGGAGTTCCATGCTGGCCCCACCCCCAGGCATTATGAGTGCTAATTGAGACTGGGAGTGGTGGCATGCACCTGTAATCCAAGCTCTTTGAAGGCTGTAAACAGGCGGAGCACTAGGAGTCCCAGTCTAGTAGTGAGACCCTGAACACCCTGTAGACCCTTCCCTAAATTTAAAAAAAAGTCATTTTTTTCCCATAATTCCATTGCTTTTCTTCTGTTTTATTAGCAAAGAACTATAATTCATGCAGTGTTTTAGCTTCTCTAATATGTGTATATTAAGTGTTTTTACTCTTTCTTTAATTCTGTCTCTGGAGCAACATGCTGTTGTGTGTTTAGGGTTAGTGTCACTAACTACAAGGTGAGTGCTATATTTAATAAGCTGAGGATTTTTGTCCTCAAGTTATGGTCATGTTTTCTGTGTGCTAGTGTGTATCTACCAGACTTGTCAGATGGAATAGAGTTGTGTGGATCCTGCATTACTCAGCAGCACTAGGTACAGTGTATTTTGTAAGTAAGGTTTACCATGGATAGCCTAATGCCAGATAGGTTAGAGGGATAATCATGTGCAGAAATGTTTGATAATTTTGTATTTTGAGAGACTAAAATATAATCAGAACAGTAAACATTTATATTCAAGCTTGGACACAAATTTTACAGTGTTTGGATAGTTTCAATAATTTAAAGTGTTGCTCCCAAAATTTAAACTGGGCTGGCCATGTAGCTTGGCAGATCAAAACACCTACTTAGGCAGATGCAGTAACTGGGGTTTGATTTCCAGCATGCCATGCTGGCCCCACCCTGGGGGTACACTGAGACAGCAGTGGTGACTGGGCATGGTGGCACACGCCTGTAATCCCAGTGTGTGGGAGGTTGAAAACAGGATCACTCTGAGTCTAATCTGTGTAGGGAGACCCTGTAGATCTTTTTTTTTTTTTTTTGCGAAACTGGGGATTGAACTCAGGCCATTGCGCTTGTCAGGCAAGCACTTACTCTACTAAGCTATTTCCCCAGCACAGACCCTGTAGATCCTGTACTAAATACATTAAAAAATAAATGAATTATGGAACATTTACTACTATGGTATGAAATAGAAAGGTTATGAACCTGTTTGGTCATCCACCTTCTGTACTCTTATTCCTCTGGTCTTCCCTTTTTTTTTTTTTTTTTGTCTTTTTGAGACAGGGTCTCACTATGCAGTTCAGGCTGGCCTTATTAAGCTCACTTTGTAGCTCAGGCTGGTCTCGAACTCATAACAATCCTCCTGCCTCAGCCTCCCGAGTGCTGGGATTACAGGCATGCGCCACCACGCCCGGCTCGGTCTTCCCTTTTTGGACAGATGTGTGTGATGCTAAATTAAATGTCCTATACCAGAGTAAGAGTATGAACCAGGTGTGGTGGTGCACATCTGTAATCCTAGCACTTGGGGAGGCTGAAGCAGGACTGCTATGAGTTTGAGGCCAGCCTGCACTACATAACAAGATCCTGTCTTTAAAAAAAAAGCCATTGCAGTGCATTGAGCTCCATAGAGACAGCACCAGGCAAGTGAGAGCCAGATGGACGCTGGGTGACTCTGCCTTACTGAGGAAAACAAGTAAACCTGGGCAAAGGAGATCTTAAGCCAAGAGCTAGATGTCATCATATACATTCCTTGTGCAAACTTGCTGAGAGGAGCACAAGAAGAAGCACCCAGACACTTCTGTTACTTCCTCAGAGTTTTCTAAGAAGTACTCAGAGAGGTGGAAGACCATGTCTGCTAAAGAGAAAGGAAAATTTGAAGACCTTGCAAAAGTGGACAAGGAATGAAAGAGAAATGAAAACTTACATTCCTCTTGGAGAACAGAAAAGCTCAAGGATCCCAGTGCCCCCCTGTCCGGCGCCGCTCCCGTCCCACGGAAGAAGACACTCACTCAGCAACGGGTTCAGCAAGCCTTTATCGAGTGGGATGCAAGCCTCTACATGCGTCCGCTACCCGCGGCTCCTACCGTGCAAGCATGGCGGATTTCCTGATACAAGAAGCTATATAGACTTTACAGACCAATCACAATTATACACGTGTTTAAATGGCATTGGTAGGATCATAAAACGGCGGGCTTTTCTCTGGAT
>PVKA01053414.1:0-11253 GCA_004027165.1 Ctenomys sociabilis | reverse complement strand
AGAAAGAAAGAAAGAAAGAAAGAAAGAAAGAAAGAAAGAAAGAAAGAAAGAAAGAAAGAGAGAGAGAGAGAGAAAACGCATCCCCCACCCAGTTCCAAGGACAAATAATAAGCTAGGGAGGCTGGAGACAGGACCCATGCCTGGGGCAGGAGGGTCACAAATACGAGGTCCACACAGATGCAGGGCAAAGTCAAGGCCAGCCTGAGTTATATGCTGCCTCCATTGAAAATGCATGAATAAATCTAGGGAGAAAAAAATGACACTCAAAATGAGACTTTTCTTGGAAAAAAAATGAACAAAGATAGCCAGATACCCTGTTCTCTCCTCCCTTCCTCCCTCTCTCCTTTCCAGTCCCCTTCCCTCTTCCCTTGCCCTTCCCCTCCTCTTACCCCTTCCTTTTTCCCTCCCCCACCCCTCCCATTCTGTGTCCCCCTCTTCCCCAGCTAAAAGCTAGATTTCTAGATTTTATGACACCTTCTGATGGTTTCATGTTGAAGTGTAATTACAAAGCTCAACACTACCTGCCAAGACTGTGTGTGGCTCTGAGCTTAGGCTCTCTGCTCTACCCCACCCCTCCAGGGACCTTTCACTTCAGCAGGCCAGTCATGTAGCATGAGCATTTCTTCTTAACCATGCAGAGACCACGCCCTCTTCCCACACACAGAAATACAACCCAATGACTTGGTGTTGTACCACTGGAAGAGGACGCTTATCATCTACCTCGGAGCGAAAGTCTTGCCCAAGCACGTGACACAGGGCTAGACCAGCCTGCTGTGGGTCAGCACCAGCACAGAGCCACTGACCACTTCTTTGTCCCCAACCCACTGGCCACACAGGCCACTCCTGTTGCAGGGAGTGGAATGAGTGATGAGACAAACACCAACCAGGCTGGCTGCCTGTCCAGCTGCGGTCCCTCCACTCACAGGCAAGGGGACTGTCCTCAACAGGGATGGCATGAGCCAAAAGGGTCATCTATCAGCAGCTGGCTCCAGCTTCATGGGACCAGGAAGGAAGAAAGTGACGAAGCACCAAGGAATCTGGACATTCCCGTGTCCAGATTCACAATGATAGTAGCGATAGCAACATATGCTGAATTCTATACTCAGGGCAATGTTTTAGATTTTTTTTTTTTTTTTTTACTAAAATTAACTCAGTGAGGATCCCACCATATCTATGAAGTATGTATTGACATTATCTCCATTTTACAGAAAAAGCAACTAAGATTTCAAAGTTGCCCACATTTACAAAGCTGGCAAGCCGTGAGGCTGTAAAGTCTCCTGTATAACCCAGCTCTTTATCGGGAAGTAATTTACAGCTTTTTTTAGATCACTGTCTTGTGTAAAATGCCACAGCCCACGTCCACTCCCTACACCCAGCAATGAGGACCAGTCTAGGTTTCTTTGCTGTAAATGGTTTACTGCTGTTTGGAGAGCTCACAAATGAAGAATGTTATCATGGGATTAAACCCTTAACTGGTTGCGTCACTAACCAAACCTCACCAGCCCTCAGCACACAACCAACAGCACCTTCTGCTTCTGTTTCTTACTGGCCATTTTTGCTTTGTAAAACACACATTTACATGATAAAATTCTCTCGTGCATGTGTCTCCCCTTCCCCTACACCCCCACCCCCAACCCACGCAGGCACTTTTGTCTTGAAAAAGTTCAGTTTCTTATAAAGACTCTTCATTTAGCTAAGAAAACATGGTAGAAGCTATGAGCAGGGGACGTTATCACGGAAAGTAAGAACTCCTTGTCAGTCCAATTCCTGCCAGTCAGAATTGCGCGATGGCTTCCTGCAGTGCGCTGCATTAGCACAAATCAGCCCTGCATCACAGAAGAGGGAGGCGAACGTGGCTCTGGGCTATTCAGGACATTTGTGAGGCCTCCTGTGCCCGCCCCAGAACAAAGCCCCAGGCCAGCGCCTCACAGTAGCCTAAGGCCAGGGGCGACGCCTGCCCTGCACTCAGGCTGCAGCTGAAGAGAGGTGAGGAGAACCTGGAGCGCCAAAGGTGGACGAAGGGAGGCGGGGGAAGGGCAGCAAGGCTAGGAGACCGGGTTTTCTGTTGCCGCTGCCACTCTGCTGCACTCTGAGGGCTACTCTGGTGACAAGTTTAGATTATCTTCAGGACGTGGGCAGAACCTGGGTGGAGTCTGAAATGCCTTCGTACATATACACAGCCCCTGCTCAGGGCAGCCCAGCCTTGGGACATAGACACGAGGCATCTGCCTCAACCCTGCACAACACTTATTCCACTGGCGTCCTCTGGGCAAATCCTACGTGATTGCTACTTCACAATATCCACAGAGCAAGGGCCTTCAGGAAATAGACAAAATGTCCACAGGCATGAAGCCTGTCATCCAGGGAAGATGCTTTTCCTCTATCCTCCATAAAGCATTTGCATAGTATTTCGGGCTCAGCAGGCACCAGGAGCACTAATTCCCATTATTGTGCTTGCCTAGAATCAGCACATCTGTGTTCTAAATATTACATCTTGGCTGGACTCTGATTTTGCTCCTTGGCACTTCCTTTTTTTTCTTGTTTTAAGGGTAGAATATATGTATTGGAGGAAAGAAAGCTACTGTCCAAGAGAAGGGGGAAAGCTGAGCAGGCTGTCCCCAGGAAGCTGTCTCATCCAGGGACTTTTATAGTGTGAAACCACGTGGTGAGGTGAGTCTAAGGTGGTGAAGACATGGGAACTCCCTTACATGCCATGAAGCGGGACAAAACTGTCATTAATCAATGAGATTGCAAGCACCATTGCTCAGGTAAAATTGATTAAATCCAATACCAAATGAGGTCATGAGTCACATAGCAAGCAGACATGAATACAGGACGGGGCTCTTCCTGTTGGGGGTCGGGTTAGTGACTCTTTTGGGCTCTTTCAAGGTGATTGACACCTATTTAAAATATCAACCCCTGATGCCCCTCCCTAGGGAAGTATGTAACTGTATTTGCTTACTCTTTTGTCTTGAGTTGTGGCCCAAAGCAGGAGTGTCTGTCTCTTCTAAAGTTGCAAAGTCACCTTGTCTTCTATATTGTGTCCTTGAGCAGCTGGCCCTGACTGACTGCCTAGAATAATTCTCTCTAGTTCAGCTGCCTGCAACATTCCCCCTTCTGAAGAAATAACCTGAACTGCCATGGGGAAACCATGGTCAATGACCACTCTGGCTTCTTCAGGCTGAAAGGGGTCATGTTGTGAGCCAGCAGTCAGAGATACTCTCCAGAGGTTCTATCTAAAGGCCTTCAATAGACACCAGGCATTTTTATCTTATGTAGGTGTATAGCTTTGAGTCTGGAGGAGACAAAGCCAAAGAACAATTAAACATGTATGGGCCAAATAATAACATCAGTAGGATAATTATGCATACAGTCAAACATGATTTTCACCAAGTAGACAGTAATGACTTCCCATAAAAATGATAAAGATAGGGTCCAGGGGATTTCAGCACTTAACATACATTTAACATTGATTTGATATTTTGAACAGCTATGAGACATTAGTAGAAGTATCTAGAATGTAATAACCTTTTAAAGTTTGTAATTATAAAAAGACTAGTCAGAACTTTTTGTAGGTCCATTAGCAGAGATCTCTTAAATGTGAGATTTAATCCTTTTTTTATCTTGCATGGCCATTGGGTATTATCTCAAATAAACTGACTTTTATGTCTCACCACCTCTACTGTTACTGGGGGCACATGGGTTGCCAGACCTAGGGAAAACACTGGGTACTCTCTGGTTGGCAAATGGGGCCACTCTCTGGGTAACTACTGACAAATCTGCATAAGCATCTATTAAAAGTTTAATAGGCTTTCTCCTTATATTGGCAGTTAACATGGAGAGGTGAAGATCTGTGACCACCTCAATCTGAAACTTCCTCTGACTCCACCATGAACACTTTCTTTTTTTCCTCGCTAGAAGCTTTGAACATTTTTTTTTTTTTTTTTCTTGAAATGTCCCTTCTCTCTGTCTGGATCCAGTGAAGCATAACTTTTTCCCTATTTCCTGATGGCCTTCCTTCCTGTATGCTGCTAGTATCACTATTCTCATTTTCTGTCTTAATTTTCATCCTATATCCCTTCTACTATGAAACATCTCAACTGAGACAAGTTCATTCCTGTAAGTCCTTCTAACTTCTGTACCTTGTGTCAGATATTGGGGTCCCACTGAGCAAGGTACAGGCTTTTGGTTTTAAGGCCTCTTTCAGGCAGTCCTGCCCAAGGAATGTGAGGGTAGCTTCCCCTGTAGTGGATTTCCTAACTTATGATTAGACTGATAGAGGAAGCATCTTTGAGGGCTATCAGCCCTACCCATGAAAATAGCATCCCTTGTAACATGGTAGGAAACCCCCAGAAGGCTCAGCTCACCTAGGCTGTATGAGGTAGATATAGTTAGGTAAGGCCTTAATATGTATCTCTATAGACAAAATCTGGTGGATCCCAGTAAAAGGAATCTGAAAGGAATCTAGTATATTTTCTATAGGTTTTATCTTATGATTATCTGGGTTTTAGTATCTTCTAGAACAAATTTTGGGGGAAATTAAAGTATGTATGATCAAAGCATGAACATCTGAGCTAACCCACTGGCTTTTAGACCCCTTTATTCTTGCAGTCTGACAGTTTTCTATAAGTCCCTCTAGCTTTAGTTAAGAGAGGTCACACCTGTATTTACTATCAGCATAAAATACCTGAGTTACATCAGAAATCAACCAGGTTAATTTATACACTTATCATGAAATACATAGTATTCAGTCAAATTAAACCATTCATTGCTTTTAATATGGCCCCCGTTGTAAGCAAGGGGCACTGCTGAGAGATTTCTCCTTTTAACACTGTGGCCCTGAGTTTTACAGTCTAAAGACAAAGCCTGGCTCTATCTATAGGCCCAAAGCTGTTTGACACAGTACAACTAGTGTTTCTAGACCTTTATTCTTACTAGAATTTTCTTTTTCTTTTTCTTTTTTTTTTTTTTTTTTTTTTTTTTTTTTTTTTTTTTTTTTTTTTTTTTTTTTTTTTTTTTTTTTTTTTTTTTTTTTTTTTTTTTTTGGCAGAACCAGGGATTGAACTGAGGCCCTTGCACTTGCCAGGGAAGCACTTATTCTGCTGAGCTATCTCCCCGGCCCACATATTTTTACTAGAATTTTATCTGTCTTGTGGAACCTGTTGAAAGTTTTATTCTTATACATGAATAACAATATATATTACATTTGTAAAAACCAGTCTTAGCTTAATTTTATTAGTTAGCAACCTGAATATATATTGCAGTATTTAGACAGGATAAAATTTCTCCAGGACCAGAGCTAGGCTATCAGGCAAAATATCTCCTAAAGTCTGTTTCGCTTGAGGTACAATGACTGGAAGGAAGGTCAGGGTTGGTTGGAGAAGGACAAAGAGACTAGTGCCAACATTCAGAAGTAAGCTGGGTTTTCCTTTAGTCATGATTACTCAGGGCTCCTCCATGGGGATGACAGGTAGAGATAACAGTCCAGCCAGAGGGTGGAGGCAGGCCCAGGGTCCTTGGACCACCTGGGGAGCTGAGTCTGAGCTCTGAGGTAAACCTGATCATTGTTGAACTCTTCTTGGAGCCCAGAGATCACACGTAGGATCTGTTTTGAGGCTTCAACCAAAGCAGCCATTTTTGATCTCCTTGCTTTCTCTCCCTGGTTTTCTCCCGGTTTCGATCATATGACACTAGAAACAGTTTTTACTAAAGTATCAGGTAAGTTGTCTGGAGCAAAAACTATCTTTTATAGCTCTTTTCTAATATCTGGAGCTGACTGAGTAATGAGCATATGTGTAAGAATCATCTATCCTTTTTTTTTTTTTTTTTTTTTTTTTTTTTTTTTTTTTTTTTTTTTTTGTCTTTTTGAGACAGGGTCTCACTATGCAGTTCAGGCTGGCCTTAAGCTCACTTTGTAGCTTAGGCTGGTCTCGAACTCACAACAATCCTCCTGCCTCAGCCTCCGGAGTGCTGGGATTACAGGCATGCGCCACCACGCCCGGCTAATCTATCCTTTTATTAAACATTCTAAGAAAGATGAGGGGTGTTCATCTTTCTCCTGGTAAATAGCTAAATTTTAAAATAACTAGAAGGCTTGATTTTAGTTCTTTTTAGACCTTCAAAAATACACACTAGAAAATGTCTTTTCCATTCTCCTTCCTGGCTGGCCATTAGGCCTGCAGGGGTCATTATTTAGGCTCCAGTGGGAATAGGTAATGCTACTGGCTATCTATTTCTTGGCTATTTAAAATTAACAATATGATATTTATCTCCAAATACAATGGCAGCTTATCATGCTGGCTGCCTTTCATTAGAAGTCAAAGTTTGGTTTAAGATTGACATTACATCTTTCCAATCTGGTTCATAACTCAGAGTAAGTCCTCTAAAGACATCAATGTATTTATCAGGGTCATCTAAAGATTTTCTACGATCTGACTTTATCTGTTTTAGGTCACAAAGAAAAGGGAACATGAACTCTGGAAGTTCTAAATCCTTATTTACTTCTTTAAAGGATATTATCCTTGAAAAGCTTGTATAAATTCAGCTAAGAATGGATGTGGCTGTAGAGGCCTGAATTACAGCTGTTCTAGAAGCTCACTCTTTAGAAAGGCAAATAGGGGAAACCTTACTTTCAGTAATGGTGGGTGAGGCTGTGATTAATGCTGTCTTGTCCTAGGGCTCCAAAGATTAGGGAGGAACAGCCTTAGGCTCTGGGATAGTGAAATCCTCAGGCATCTGAGCTGCCTGGTTCTCCTGGTAGCTCACATCTAATTTCAAAACTAGAAAAAACAAAAACAAAAACAATGACTTTACCAATGCCAAAAAAAAAAATCTGAACCTAAGACACTTTCACCATTTTCTTTTATATGCTATTATTCTAGTTGTAAAATAGTGCCATAGTTGATACTTCCCTCTGCATTCCATTTTGCTCTAGGGGATGATAGGGGAGAAAAACGAAACTCCCAACCTGAAAGGTACCTGGGACAAGTTCCTATCCTCTAAAACAGAAGAATGAATTTTAGGAACAAATAGAGGTTAAGAGCAGAATATATTTGTTGCAGGAAAGAAAGCTCCTGTCCTATAGAGGGACAAAAAAGGGGTTGTCCTGGGGAAGCTGTCTCTTGCAGGGACTTTAATAGGGTGAAACCATGTGGTGAGGCAGGCCTAAGGTGATGGACAGCGTGGGAACTCTTGGATGAGCATGAGGTGCAACAAAGCTATGGTCAACCAATGAGATTAAAAGCACCACTGCTCAGGTAAAATTGATTAAATCCAGTACCAAGTGAGATAGTGAGTCATGTAGCAAGTGGGCATGAATATGGGACCGGGTCTTTTTCTTTTGGGGTTGGGTTAGTGACTCCTTTGGGGTTTTTCAAGGTGATTGACTCCTATTTAGAATATCAATCCCTGATGCCCATTCCTAGGGAAATATGTATTTTGTTTACTCTTTTGTCTTGGTTTATGGCCCAAAGCAGGAATGTCTGTCTCTTCCAAAGTTGCAAAGTCACCTTGTCTTCCATATTGTCTCCTTAAGCACCTTGCTCTGTCTGACTGCATGTAATAATTCTATCTAATTCAGCTGCCTACAACATAGGCCACATACATGTGCAGAAAAATATTAAATGGCTCTTTTTCAGTGTGTATGGATCAAGCATGTTCCAGTGCTTAATGATGTACTTTAAAGGAGTAAAAGACTTTGACTATGAGACTTCCATAATTTGGAATGCAAAAAGAGAGCGTTCTGGGCACCCCCACCTTCTAATTGATTCCTCCTCAAGGGGTCCCCTGAGTAGACTACTCCAGAGCAGGTGGATGCTTCTGGAGAGAGGGGAGACAAGATCTGACCAGCCTATCCACCCTTGAACTGGCATGCGATTTTTGTCTCCCCAGAACCTTATGAACCATGCAAACTGTACACTTGCTGTTACTGAATATTTGTAAATATGTCACAGTTGTTCTGGTGACAGAAATGCCTACAGAAGGAAGCATAACTGTTGCATAAAAAGGTATGTTGGAAGCAGAGCACTTCCCCTGCTGTGCTGTAAAACAGATCAACTTTGGAGACAGAAAAAAGAGACCATTGACTGGAAGAACTTTGCCCTGAGCTCTAGGACAAAGAAGTCTCCAAGACTCTCATGTTCTTGCATCTAGTCACCAGGGTAACCTTTCTGCGAAGAACTAGGCTATATTAAATCTTTGGAGCTCACAGATTAAACTTGTATTTATTATCTAGCAATTATATTTTACATATTGGTAAAAACACATTAAGGCTGAGAAAAATCTTTCTTACTCTTAGTTAATGTGTGAGGCACAGATGCAAACATTCCCCTGAAAGCTGCTGTAGAATGCAAACTATTGTAAGGAGCCTCAGCCTAATTTCTGAAGTAGTGACTCATTAACTTGTTCTACTGAGGGGCCAGGGAGATGGCTCAGTAGAAAAAGTGCTTGCCTGCCAAGCACAAGGGCCTGTGCTCAGTCCCTGGTTCCACACACAAACACACACAAATATGTTGCTCTGCTGAAAAGCTCAGGTAAAATTCCTAGTTTAGTAGCAGAAAAAGAGAGAGAAAAGTACAATAGTTAAGTGGGGATCTTTCAGTGATCAAGAGCCAGTTTCCACCAAGCACCTTTACGTATCTACCAGAGATTAACCCTGGCCATGACCCCTCAGGCGTTCTCAGTTTCTGTTGGCCCACACAACCAGAAATCAATCTCCAGAGAGTAATTCAGCTGTCTCTCTGGTCAACATTCCATGAACCATTGGCTTCAATGGGGATTCACCAAAGAATTGTTGGGGAAATATGTCCTCTGCTTCAAAGAGTGGCAGCTGCTCTAAGAGCATTTACTAGCTGGCAGAGTAACCACTGTCTGTCTGAGTTGTATAAGGGATAGTTAAAAGCCTAAGCAAGATTACCTAGCACTTTACAATAAAGGTTTTAAGTCTATAACTTAGCTCTTATGCACCTAAATGATAGCTAGACCTAGGAGAAAAGGTTGGAGATCCTCCCTCACTCTAAATGTGTTTTGGTCCCATAAGTGTGCTGCTTTTAGAGATAGCTCCTTCTGGTATCACCCAGAAGTCAGTTCTCTCCACTGTATCTCAATTTAGCCTCCCCAAGGAGACCTGTCCAGAACACTAAGCTGGAACATGATTTTTGTATGTTTCCTCCTGGGTGGGCATAGTTCCTTTTTGTCTCCTCTGACCCAGTGATGGGGTATGTGTCCTTTTTCTAAAATGAGTTCCCTGTCTTTGACATTAACAAACGCCCATTTTCTAAGGGCTTCGCTTAGTTGGAATAGTCAAAGTTTTCCTAATTTTACATGCCTCTAAAAAGGAAAGTACAAAGAGGTAGGAAAATTAGGAGTAAGGTCAAAGAAAGGAAACTGAAACAAAGCAGGCCTGGCATTTCCTCTAGCATGTAGAGGGGGATCAGAGCCAGTCTGTTCCAGTGAAACCTGTCCTCCAAGTCTTTAAGAATAGTTGCCGACCTAATGTCATTTGGCAAAAGTCCTGTGTTTCATATATAGGCATGTCTATTTCCTAAGTCTAAGCTAGATGTAAAAGTCCCATGTAAAAGTTACACAAACTTTTATAGAAGTTTACATAAATTCTACTAGGAGGCTTACTAATATTTCTCTCTCTAGCACTATTTTCTAAAGTTAAGCAAGGAATATTAGTACATTTATAACATGTACAAAATATTTAGAAAATGTCACATTAAAGAAATACCATAACCTTGTAACATTTACATGTTTAAACTTAGATTTACAAACACTTGACCAACATTTTAACAAAACCATATAAGAGACAAAGCATAAACAATTGTAAGCAATTTTAACAGAACAGACAAAGCTGTATGAGGTGAATCGTGAACAATTATGAGCAATGGGCAAAGACGTATCAACATTTGGAGCATAAAAGTTTAGTACCTAAGCAGAATCCCAATCCAGAATCTAGGAAAGAAAAGCAAACTCCTGCCTCCATCCAGTGATCTCAGTGGATGACCTCCAAATGACACAGGGGAAAAAATGAAACTCCCAACCTGAAAGGTACCTGGATGAGTTCATGTTCTCTAAAACCAAGAATGAATTTTAGGAACAAAGAGAGGTTAAGAGTAGAATATATTTATCAGGAGAAAGAAAGCTCCTGTCCAAGAGTGGGACAGAAGGGGGGGCCTTGAGTGCATGGTCCCTTGGGCACTTTTTATATCACTCAAATATCATGTTCCTCAGATAACCTTTTTGTTCTCTGTCTCTGACATTCCCTGACTCCATCTCTGCCTGTCTATCTCTGACTATGTTTCTGTCTGTCTGTCTGTCTGTCTGTCTGTCTGTCTTGTCTGTCTGTCTGTCTGTCTGTCTGTCTCTCTCTCTCTCTCTCTCTCTCTCTCTCTCTCTCTCTCTCTCTCTCACACACACACACACACACACAGAGAAAACCTTACACTCAGGATCAGAACAGAGGTTCAGTGCCTCATCTTTCTTAGCATTCTAATGGACAGTCATACATCTTACAGCTGAAAGGGAAAAGAAGTCTTCATCAAATTCCTGAAAATCTTTCTATGTCTAGAGGACAATAACATAAGCCTATCTGCTAAATTATCAAAATTATATTCTTTAAATAGTGGGACACCGGCTCACTTGAGATTACACACAGCTTTCCAGTCAGCAGGATGTGTTCAAATGCTTTTCTAAAGGGCACGAGTTACAGTGATTTCATATTTGCCAACAAGTTATAATTCCTGTTTTGAAACCAAGGAAAGCTCAAATGCTTCTGACTGTATCAGTTCTTACTGGAAATAGAGCCCTTTGGTGGCTGAATCATTGAACCAAATCATGCATTAATACCAACATTGTGCAGGAAACCCAGCTGGACCTCGGCCCTGGAGCCCCTCATAGAGCACCAGAAAGGAGAGGGCTGTATAAGAAGCTGCATGTGGAGCCTTTCGGCCGGAACCGCCATCTTCCAGTAATTTGCCAAAATGACTAACACAAAGGGCAAGAGGAGGGGAACCCGGTATATGTTTTCCAGGCCTTTTAGAAAACATGGGGTCGTTCCTTTGGCCACTTACATGCGAATCTACAAAAAGGGTGATATTGTAGACATCAAGGGAATGGGTACTGTGCAAAAAGGAATGCCTCACAAATGTTACCATGGCAAAACTGGAAGAGTCTACAACATTACCCAGCATGCTGTTGGCATTGTTGTAAACAAGCAAGTTAAGGGCAAGATATTTGCCAAGAGGATTAATG
>PVKA01053412.1:0-11254 GCA_004027165.1 Ctenomys sociabilis | reverse complement strand
ATTTTATTTTTTGTACTTTAAATCAACTCTGGAATGTTTATAATACCTAACACAATATGATGCTTTGTAAGTAGTTGTTATACTGTATTGGTTTTTGACACAGAGTCTTGCTATGCAGTTCATCCTGGCCTTCAATTCATTATGTAGCCCAGACTGGCCACAAACTCATGGTGGTCCTCCTGTCTCAGTCTCCCAACCACTGGGATTATAGGAATGTGCCCACCTGATTATATATTATATCATTAGGGGAATAATAACAAGAGGAAAAAGTCTGCATCAGTTCAATAGATTTTTTTTTCAAATTACTTTTCAATCACTGATTAGTTCAATTCATACACATGAGGTTCACAGAGTCAAAAGGCCAATTGTATTTTCTAATTTGATAAACTGATACATCTGAAATGTTATGCATTTATGCAGGTAAGAGATAAATATACTATGAAAAGGAAAAAGAAAATGGTGCTAGGTCTACTAAATATCAGTACATATTGGCCAGGCATGGTGGCATATGCTTATAATCCCAGCACTTGGAAGGCTGAGGCAGGAGGATCACCACAAGTACCAAGTTAGCCAGTAACATTCCATGAAAGACATTGTGACAGCCTATCTGAAAAAACAAAAAAAGTAAACAGCAGCAAGTATTATTATAAAGTTAATTAAAGCTGTGAGTCTGGTAGAAGAATAAATGCAGAGATTAATAGAATAATATCTGACCTAAAAGCATGCTGATATGCTTAATGTAATTCAATTATTTTAAAGGAAACAATATTAGAGAGAAATCATAACTATCTAATCAAAAATACTGAAGCTTTAAAAGAGAAATTATCAAAAAGAAAAAAAAAAAGCATTCAAAATAAAAAATCATTACCAGGCACGGTGGCACATGCTCGTGATCCCAGCACCCAAGAGGATGAGGGAGGAGGATCACTGCAAGTTCAAGGCCAGCCTGCATGTTATAGTGAGTTCATGGCCAGCCTAGACAACATAGCAAGTATCTGTCTTAAACAAAAGGAAAATCAAAGATGAAAAATGACTGAAAACTGAAAAGTTCAACTACAAAGTAGAAAAAAAAGAATCCACAGAAAATAGCTCACATTCCTAACTCATAAAAAGGTCATGAAGAGTAATTTTAATAACACAAAAGAAAAATAAGAAAAGTACAGCCAAGAAAAGATACAAAAGGAAAACGTTTATCAGACACTTTGCAATAGAGTAAGACTCCATGGAAGACAAGGGTAAGGGTGGAAGGATAGGTAAAAAGTAATGGAACTAAACCGAAGAATTTTTATAAAGGCATAGAGTGAGCAGGGGGGTTGCCCTCTGTGAAATTTTAAACAGAGATAGAGGGAAACCCTGGGAGTCAAACTGACTACTACTGGATACAGGGAGCACCGAGACAGTGCACGCTCCCCACAAAGTGTGACAGGATCTTGACAGCGAGATCCACGCTGTGCCAGCAGCAACAGGAACGTGCTGCATCTGCCGTGGAGAACAAGCTCCCAGCCAGTACACATGAAAGGCAGACAGTGACAGCCTGCGGATGCTGGGCAGGCTCAGCAGGAGAAACACGGTGTAGGACGGGCTGTTGTACAATGTGCCTCCACTAATGGCTTGTGTTAGAATCCATACTCTTAATGAGAGGGTTCTTGACCTAAGAAATTTAACAGGAAAAAACTCATGAAATAACAAAACAATAATACCTTAACATATGTAAAAATCGAAACCATGTCTGTGCAACACACTCATTATCCATTTCTGGAGGGATTAGACTGGCATCTTCATCAGGAACTTTAAATGGAGGAAATGAAGGACCATATGTAAAGCGTAGTAATCTAGAAAATAAAAAAAATTGATATTATTAGGTCTATTTCTTAACAGAATGAAAAATACATTCAAAAATGAAAACTTTAGAAAACATAGTTGGGGGCCAGGGAGAAAGCTCAGTAAAATAAGCACCTGCCAGGCAAGCACAGGTCCTGAGTTCAATCTTCAAAACCGCAAGCAAGCAAGCAAGGAAACATATCTGAAACATATGTACCTTACTTAAACAAAGTACAGGGCTGGGGAGATAGCTCAGTAGAGTAAGTGCTTGCCTTATTCAGGCATGCACAAGGGCCTGTGTTCAATCCCTGGTTCCGCCAAAAAAAAAAAAGAAACGAAGTACACAAAAAACCCTGTTTATAAAACAGACAAAAATGAAAGGAATTTCCTGTTGTTCAGAAGATTTTTTTGTTTTTTTGAAACAGTCTCACTATATAGTTCAGGTTGGTCTTGCATGTACTATGGAACCTAGACTGGCCTTTTATTTATTTTTTATTTGATGTAAGGTCTCACCACAACTTCAGATTTATAGTGATCTTCCTATCTCAGTCTCCTCAGCACCAGGACCTCAGGAATGCATCCTGTTTCAGGGCCGGCATGGCATGTGGTTCTTGTGCTTGCCAGACCACTGAGCTATCTTCCCAGCTCCTATATTACTCTTTAAAAACAATTCTGCTGTCTCAACATCCTGAGTTCTGGGGTTGCAGGCACTATAACCAGCTGTTTAAAAGATTTTTTCAAAGTTGACTTGAAAAACATAAAAGCGAACAGTATAAGAAAAACTGGTTCTGCAGAGCAGTTTGGGCTGAGTAAAAGTGGAAAAACATAAGCACCATGGAGAAAGCAGGGTGGGGCTATCATGAGGAAAGCCACAATAGCTCAAAAGATTTCTGAAACATACTTTATAAAATATATATATATGTATATATATGTATGCATGTATGTATTTTTTGGGGGTGGGGGGACCAGGGATTGAACTCAAGCCCTTGTGCTTGCCAGGCAAGTGCTATTCTACTGAGCCACATCCCTGGCCCCTATTATTTATATTGTATGTTACTTACAGGCAACAGACTGTCATTTATATGAATTATATTTAATTATACAATTAATATATTAAAATTACAAATTATTTTTAAAGGACTCATTACACTGCAAAACTATCAATACAACTAAACTATTTTAGTTATAACAATAACTTTACATGAAGTTTAGAATGTAGAATTGAACATTAGAATACAATACACTTTTATACTGTACCATAAAAGTAACAAGAAAAACAGGATGAGAAATGTGAATGTGATGACAACACAAAGGGAAAAACTCAGAATCTGAAATACTCAACACAATATAAGCCAGATGTGGCAAAGCACACCCTATAAGAACAACTATTCGCTCTGTAATCCCTGCTACTCAGTAGGTTGAGGGAGGAAGAACACAAATTAGAGGTCAAGGGGCTGGGGAGATGGCTTAGTGAAGTAAGTGCTTCCTTGGCAAGCACAAGGGCCTAAGTTCAATCCCTGGTTCCACCAAAAAAAAAAAAAAAAGAATAAGGATGTAGCTCAGTGGTATAGTGTTTAATTGCACACATGAAGCCCTGTGTCAAATATCCAAGAACTGGAAGGGAAAGAAACAACCTCATTTCTTCAACAAAAAACTCTTAAAGAAATCAAAGAATGCAAATCTATAGCTAAAACAGACTTTAAAAAAACCACACTAAGTAGCCAGGCATAGTGGAGCATGCCTATAATCCCAGCACTTTGAGAGGCTGAACCAGAACAGTAAGTTAAACCCAGTCTCGACAGCTTAGCAAAACCATCTCAATATAAAAAAATATTGGGCGGGGGAGATGGCTCAGGAAAATAAGTGCTTCCCTGGCAAGCACAAGGGCCCGAGTTCAATCCCCGGTTCTGTCAAAAAAATAAAAAATAATAAATAATATTAAGGGCTGAGGAGTGTAGCTCAGTACAAAGGCTGTGGTTCAATCGCTACCACCACAAAAGTCTATAAATGTTATTTCTGAATATTGCTCTCTTATTCAATGGAATCAACTATAAAGATGTACAGGGAAAGATGAACACTATCTGGTATTAAAGAACTGTCCAGGTTGGGGAGATGGTTCAGTGGAATAAGCACTTCCCTGGCAAGCACAAGGGCCCAAGTTTAATCCCTAGTTGTGGGGGAAAAAAAAAAATTATGAATGGGGCAAGGACCGGCCAAATAGCTCATCAAACTGCTTAGGTAGAGTGCAGCAGTTGGGTTTCCATCCTGGCATGCCGGCGCTACCCCTGGGGCACAATGAGACGGCAATCAAGACTGGGCATGGTGGCAGGTACCTGTAATCCCAGAACTTGGGAAGCTGAAAACAGAATTACTATGAGTCCGATCTATGTAATAAGACCTTTGTAGACCCTGCCCTAAATACATTACAATAAATAAATAAAAATAAGAGTGGGATTTGGGAAGATAGGGACAGAATTTATCTACTTCTCAAAAATACTTGATTATCCTGAAAGGTTTTAGATTAGACAGGCATTAGCCAAACTGCCATACTTATTTTGTTCAGTGGTTAATGCTGTCTAAAGTACAGTGATGAGATCCAGACTTTTCACAATGTACACCACTAATCCAAAGGTCACAGCAGCAGGAAAATGCCTAAGGTCAGGTGAGGAAGACAGTCACCTACCTGGAAGTAAGTGCACAGATGACTTTGCTCCACTGCTCCACCACTGCTGGGTGGTGCCTCCAGTTAGCCACCATCTCCTTGGCTGTCTTCCAGTAAGGAGGTGTCGGGAAGCACCGAGTACAAGCTAGTAACCAAACTTCAAAAAGAACGCCAATCAATTTCTCTGCTAGATTCTCAGCAATGCCACCTGACCAATGAAACGAAAGAAGAATCTTTAATTCACTAATTTGGAAAAACTGGTCAAAAATAAATTTGCTAAGTATTGACTTTCAAATAAATATTCAATAGTAAAAATGAAAATTAATTATTAAGTACAACTACAAAGAAAATCAGAGAAAAAAATTCAGAGACAAAAAAAATCAACAAATTACTTTGAGAGTGTTCAAGGTGCCCTACTAGTTTATACTGAAGATCTAACCTTCTGGCAAGAGGAACCCAACCCAACTATACATGAGAGAAAGGAAAGGATAAGTGTCTATTACAAGTTAGTTTCTATGTGAAGCAGTTCTCAAATTACTTTTACAGAATAAATATTCTAACACATATTATCAATTACTAATTATACCATTTTGAAAACAAAAAAATTAGATTCAGGTAATTTTGCTAGCCTCAAAGTTTGCTATAAAATGCTTCATACAAAAAAAAAAAAAAAAAAAAAAAAAAAAAAAAAAAAAAAAAAAAAAAAGCTTAAAACACTTGAAACATAGTCTTAAAAAGAGAGAAAAGCAGAAGGCCTAGTGCCGGGTAAGAGAGAACCTTAACAGAACCATTTATGTTTTGAGCACTGGAACCAGAAGAAGCAATAGTATTGGACTTTATTCTGCAGTGCTCCTGAAGGCAAAGTTAGGCCTAATAGGAAGAGTAGCGGATGTATATTTCAAACAAGTAAAACCAAAGCACCAACAACGAAGAGATCCAAAAGGAGATGAACTGCCTGCCTTGTGCTTCGGAGATCACTGGTATGAGAAGTGGCAGACAGTTGTTGACACAATGACTGCCCAACTATCATTGATATTAGACAGGATATTTCTATCCTGGGGCTCCTTTCCACACTAACATTCTTTCTCAGGTACCTTTTCTCATTGCTGAGACAAAATACCTGACATCCAAAGTTAAAGGAGCAAAAGTTTATTTAGCTTACAGTTTGTGGAGGTTTTAATTCTTAGTTTGCTGGCCCTAAGGCAGGGTAACACGGCAGAGGGGCATCACAGAGAAATTGTTCAAGGCAGCCACAAGGCAGTGAAGTAGCAATATAGTCCTCTTTCTGTCCCTTATATTCTATCCAAGGTACATACCCTTAGGGTGCATAGGACTCAAACCTAGCGTGGACCCTCCCATTATCCATACTCCAAACTATTCCAAACCAATTCCAGCTTCACTCTCTCTCAATCCAGCACCTCAAAAAGCCCTACTTATGACCACATGACACTTTGGAGAACATCTAGACACAAGTCATAACAAATCTCATGATTCCTTTTAGATATCTCCCCCAGACACTGCAACTGTGTGACAACACCAGCACATCTGTATGTGGCAATAAATACTGATGAATAAGCAATAACTAGAATGTGTGGAACCACAACACCAACTGAGTTTATGGACACTGTGCTTTAACATGCAACAAAGGGCTTCTGAAATACACTTCAAACTTTTATAAAACTGTAGATTTTTAAAATGATAATGAGTAAGTGCTTCCCTGGCAAGCATAAGGGCCTGAGTTCGATCCCCAGTTCTGCCCAAAAAAATAAATAAATAAAATTAAAAACAGCATAATATAAAATAACATAAAATAAAATAAAATAAAACAAAATGACTAATGAACAGCATAATGTATATTTTGAAATAGAACACTTTGAGACTCTGGAAGTTTCATTTGCTAACAGTGTATCTTCTGTCACTGTCTTGTAGACTCAACTTCAGTAACCACTTTACCATCATATACGTTATCTATAGGATGTTTTAAGATTTCATTATTTCTTATATAAGCTCTATCCTAAAACCCTAAACAAGCCAGTATTCTAATGCTTATCAAATATGCATAATTCACTGTGTCTTTTCCCACATCAGCAAAATTATCATTGAAGGTAAAATAATTTCCTAAGCCACCATGTGCCTTTAAGGTTCTTGTTCTACCAACTGTTTTACCTTAGTTTAAACCCCAACAAGTCTATCACTCACTGGGTTTAAATGTGAACTGTATCTGGAGCTAGAAAACAAGAAAATAAATAAATGAACAAACCTTGAACAGTTGGTGGGGCCAGAAGTATATCATTAATCTGCAGAAGAAACAACAGTAAGACTTCCCAGGTTTCTCGGGCCATGATGGATGACTCACGGGCTAGTTTTTGAATAGCTCTCAGGACCTGTAAGCATAGTCGGATCTGGCTGGAGCCCTGTTCCTGTCTGAAGAACACAGACAGATATCACTGACAAGTCTGAAAGACAGCAACAGCCAAAGAACAGGCAACTTACAGATGCAACAAGCAGTGGTCCAAAGAAGCTCCTTTGGAGCATCAACTAACAGGCTGAGCAAACCCTCCTCAGCTTAGAGCCACTTGTTCCCCAATATATATACACTCTGGGATCTCAACCTACCATTCCTATAAGAACTTAGTTTCTGGCAACAAGGGAGAATGCCAGACCATAAATTTCACCACTGGGCTTTCTATGCCTAAAACATGCCTGCGACATAACAGCAGACACTCAATGGGTTTCTGCTGAATGAATTATTCCTACTGCTTACACTGAAGCAGAAAGAACTTTGCATCTTAATTTTTTAAAACACACACAAAAATTCTGCATGTAATCTAAAAGTGCTCAGAAGCTAAAGTTGACTAGGAAGAGCCTATCCAAGATTGATGAGTATTGCTACACAGATGAACACCTACTACTATTGCTCTAGTTTCTTTTTTTAAATGGGAGTGCCAGAGGTTCCCATGATACACTGGAGCTATAATTTTAAAATTCTCTTTATCCTCTGCAAGATTATTATGCATTTTTTCCCAAAGAAAGCCAATCTACAAAACAGATCAAAGTATCATGTCTAGGTTGGAAAGATCAATCTGAACCTCTTCCATCACTCTTACTTCCCAAGATGGACCTCTTGAGAATGTCAAAAACAGAAAACTCATTACATCAGTAGTAAATGCTACTGCCCCTTCAGACTGTTCATGTAAAACAGAAGATAGCACCTACATTACTAAAAAAGACCTTGAGGTCGAGGTTCTGTATATTATGACTTGTTGCAAAGAACAAGAAACGTGTCTGGATCAGGGCAGGAAATCTTAGACTCTCCTCAACAAATTCTGAAAACGACAAAGAGTAACTTCAGAATTCTCATCCTAACTTTATAATACAGATTCCTAGGCTCTGGACCATGATCCAGAAAACTGAACAATTATTCTGAAGTTGAAATCAAAACCACTAAACTTTAACTAAAGAAATTAGACCTAAAGCAAAATGATGAGACAATCACTTCAAAAAAAATCAAAAGGAGCAAATGTCCCACATTCCACCAGAGGCGAATCCAACATGTAAAGCCATAAGGCTCAGGTTTGTGTTTCTTGCTCTGGCTTGAGGAAGAATAGTAAATTACCTAACAGAGGTTCTGGGGCTAACACTCTTCTAAGCAGCAATAATACTGCATGCCTCCTATGGTCTGTGAAACTTATCTAGTACTTCTAGCTACTTGCATAATATGAGGATACAAATATTCCTCTAGTACTTTAGTCTTACCCAAAAAGACTAAATTCAGAAGCAGGATCTAACTTTCTAAAACCAGGAGAAACAAGGTGTTCTTTACATAAAAATAAACAAAAAAAAAATGGGCCAAGGAGACAGCTCAGTAGAATAAGAGCGTGCCCAGCAAGTACAAGGTTCTAAGTTCAGTCCCAGGTACCACACAAAAAAAGCTTGGCATAGTGATGTACACCTGTATTGCCAGCACTCAGAAAGCTGAGGCAGAAGGATCATAGAATTTAAGACCAGCCTGGGATATTACGAGATCTTGTCTAAAAAACAAAACAGGATGGGGAGATGGTTCAATGGAATAATACTTCCTTGGCAAGTGAAAGGGCCTGAGTTCAATCCCCAATTCCATCAAAAAAAAAAAAAAAAAAAAAAAAAAAAAAAAAAAAAAAAAAAAACAATAACAACAAAGATCTAAACACCAGGGATTTTTCTTTTCCCTTCCAACAATCTCAAAAGCAGCTATATCTCCAGAAAAAGTGATTTGGAACAAGGGCCAAAGAATTATGGCCATTAGGTCAAACCTAAACTACCCCCTGCTTTTGTAAACAAAGCTCTATTGCTCACCCATTCTTCTTCATTAATGTAATCTATGGCTGTTTTCTTGCTATACTACCAGAACTGAGTAGTTACAACAACATATGGCCTACAGAACTGAAAATATTTACTACCTAATTCTTTACAAAGTTTGCTGACTACTGCTTTAGAACAATTTCTTCAAGTACATATACACAGTATATCTGACCAATTAAAAATCAATTTTAGAAGATGGTTCACTCTTCACTTAATTAGGAAAAAATTTAAACGGTAGGCAAGAGAAAATCATGCCCACTGATTTAATTTCTAGCAAAATAGTAAAGAGAGTTCCCCTGAATCAGTTTATATAAAAGCAACTAGTTAAGAAAATCAGATGACAATTTTACAAACAGCATCAAAAAAACTGTAAGGTCTAATAATAGATTAGATCATAACTCCTAATATTTCACATTGAAAATATTCAGCTAGCCAGACATAATGGTACATGCTTGTAATCTCAGTACTTAGAAGCTGAGGTAGGATGATTATAATTTCAAACCCAGAGTGGATGACTTAATGAGGCTCTGCCTCAAAAGTTTTTTAAAAGGGGTAGAAGGCTGGAGACATAGTTCAGGGGAAAGATCCTGAGTTTAACCCTGAGCAAAGAAAAAGAAAAGAAAAAAGAAATCAGCTAATCTCTACATACCATCACTGGCCAAAAGCACTCTAACTTAGTACCCTATCAAAATTGATTAATCTTCATGCATATACACTTCGGGGGGGAGGGGGCGACAAGCTAATCAAATAGCAAAACAATTTATACAGTAGTTATGTTTCTTAAAAGAAAAAAAAAAAAGTAAATCTGGGCATGAGACTGAGGCAGGATAGCAAGTTAAAGCCCAGCCTGGCCAACTTAGTGACCCTTGTCTCCAAAAGAAAGGAGGAATGACTAGGGATGTAGCTTAGAGATCTTAGGGTTCAAACCCCAGTACTGCAAAAGAGTGTCAACTCTTTTTGACACAAGCTCAGAGCAAGGATGGTCAACATGGACCTAGGTGGTAGGCAGGAAACATTCTACCACTGGGCTTCATCCCCAGCACAGGATATTTTCTCAAAATCAGAAAGAACGTTGTTTTGGTACAAGTAAGGCAGACACCCAACATTATAATACTTAAAAGGCTTTTAACTTCAGAAGATGGGAACAAAATCAGAAACAAATTTTCCAGAGTAGTATTTTGGTCTAGAGGGTGGCAAAATAGCTCAGAGGACTTATGTGCCCACTTAGGCCAGTGTAGAAACCAGGGTTCAATCCCCAGCACCACATGCTGCACAGGCCCTGCCCCACGGTTGCACTGAGCTGGCCAGAGAGACAGGGCGTGGTGGTGCATGCCAGTAATACTAGTGCTGAGGAGTCCAAACTACATAGTAAGACCCTGTACCAAATACATAAAGTTTATATATATTTGTATTTTGGTCTACCGTAAATTTCCTTATAATGAATATTCAGGTTTTCCCCCCCTTCTGTATTTATATGTGTGTGTGCATGTGGTACTGGGGTTTGAACCTAAGACCTTTATATTGAGTATTGAGCTACATCTCAGCCCTTTTATATCTTAATTTCAAGACAAAATCATGCTATATTACTAGGCTAGGCTCAAACTTGCAATCCTTCTGCCTCAGGTTCCCAGTGCTTGGATTACAGGCATGCACCAATGTGTCTGGTTTAAATTTTCTAATTTCTATGTCATCATTCTATCATAGAAAAGATTCATCTTAAAGTAAAAGGCTTAGGTGGCTTTACCTTAAATGAAAACAAGAATTATGATGGGCAAACGTGTGGTTTTCTTACGCAAAAGGGAAAGATAACATATTTTTACTATGTAACAGCTATAAGATTTTAGAAACAAATCCATTCATTCATTCATTCATTCATTTATTCATTGGTCTTTCTGAGACAGGATCTTGCTATGCAGTTCAGGCTGGCCTTGAGCTCACTAGCCTAGGCTGGTCTTGAACTTACAACAACCCTGAGTGCTGGGATTACAGGTATGCACCACCACACCCAGCTCGAAATCCTTTAAAATGAACACACTTTTACTAAAAAGTCTTAGAAAACACTATACAAGCCCATCTCTCACACTCATATAAATAGACTGTAACTGAATAATAAAGACTGTTCAAAGGACTGGCAATGAAACTAGCACCTACATATAATAAAGTAACATACACAAAAATGTTATTATGATCCTACTAATAGGCTAGACAGGTATGATTTACCTTGGTACAAAAAGATTCTGCAGGTGTTTTAGTATACTTTGAACATAAAGATTGGGTTCTTTAATAACTGGCAATGGGATAGAGTCTTTCGGCAACACTAAAGCCATAATCCAGTCTGTATATACATCAACACAATATTTTACAGTTTCTCCATCCAAAGGAAGGGTCAGTCCATAACAAATTACTTCCATTGTCCATTTTACCTAAAAA
>PVKA01053411.1:0-11250 GCA_004027165.1 Ctenomys sociabilis | reverse complement strand
TACAGGCATGCGCCACCATGCCCGGCTGTCACATGTTTTCATTTACATTAACAACTGTGGTGGATTGACAAGTGGTCATCTTGTAACACCCAGCTGAACTGAATTAGCATTGTGCTAGCTATGGAAGGCTCAGCTGAGCACTGTTTCCAATATCATAAAAAGTGAACTGCATTGGGAAAGTTGATGCTAGTGATTTTTCTGTAATAAGAAATCTTCTGTTCTTATAATGAAAAGACCTATAGACATTGCTGTTGTTGAGGATGGCTGTAGTTCTTTTCATGGAGCCTTTGGCCTTATACTGAGTGTTGTTTCCTGGCTCCCATGCAGATCCATCAGCCTGCTGACACAGATCATTAATCTTACTGGCGCATACTTTCTAGTTTTCAGCTCTGACCTTTGGGCCTTTCCAGTGCATATCCTTGATATAGACTTGCATGAGACATGCTCGTTGGCTCTAGGCCTCCAGCTGAACTCAAGAGGAACATTGGCATGGATCTTAGGTCTTTAGCTGGATTTCTGCAGGACATTGCTATGGGATCGAAACCTTCAGCAGGATTCTTTAGGTCTCTAGTGCATGGACCATTCCTGCACTCTGGCTTTTGACTCCTTGAGTGAATATTATAAAGTAATCCTATTAATTATGTGTTTTTAATTAAAGTGTTTACCTTGCAAATCTGGAATACAACAGAAAAAATATTAGTAACTTAAAGAGCAACATAAAAGAAGATGGAGCATGATAGTTACTCTTTGGAGATGGCAAGAGGATCTGTGGGAAGGGGAAGAGGGGAGGGCAGGCATGGGAAAGAAAAGTAAAAATGATTCCTATGCAATATGTACATTTACCATTTGTTACAAATGAATATATTATATATTGAAAGTATATATTACATGTATAATGAAGTATATGAAAGGTGCTCACTTGTAGGATATATGTATATACATATGTACATATATATATGATTTTTATAATATATGATTTTTCAAGGGAAGTTACAGTTTAGTATGAGGAACAAAGAATCTACCATAAGATCTGAAACTTAAACAGATTATGGTAAATGCCCCAGTCATAAAGATATAATAATCATATTATATATTGTGATAATCTTGCCAATTTGATGGACTTGAGAGAAACCTGGATTACTAAACTACACTTCTGAATGTGTATTAGTAGATGATGTTGGTGTGACTGTAGGCACCTATTTGACCTCTGGAACTCTCATCTCCACAGTGTTCCTTACCCTTCTTTCCTGATGCCAAGAGCTGAAGAACTTTTCTGCATCATGATATTTCTGCTTTAGAACCAGATGATGCCTGAATGATACCACTGAAACTACGAACCCAAATAAACTAATCTATCATGTTGTTTACATCAGGTACTTGGTCATAACAATGGAAAACTGACATGGAAAACATGTTTTAAATCTTTATGTCTATATTATATATCATGTAGTGTGCTACATTTTGTGGGGTTTTGTTTTTTTGTATTTTAGGTAAGGGTCTACAGGGTGTTCAGGGTCTCACTACTATATCAGACTTCTAGTAATCCACCTGTGTACAACCTATTTTACCATAGTTATACAAATTATGCTGATTATTCTCCATCTTCCTGTCTCTGATTTGTATATTTAGTCATTTTTCAGAATGGAAAATGCAATGATCAAGACAGAAGAATCACAAAAATAGAAATTTTATATGAAGAGTGTGCAATCAATTTATTTGGACTGGGCTCTTATATAAAATGAGTATCAGGGGACTGGGGATAATATTCAAAGGCACAGCACCTGTCTGGTAAGCACAAGGTCCTGAGTTTTATTACCAGTATCAAAAAAATAAAAAAGCGTATCAGGAAGTTTTTGGGTATATCTTGTTTTAAGTGTGTTGTTGCTGATGTTTGGGGCTGTGATATTCAAATCACCTCTCAGGCCACTCTAATCAAATTATGGTTGTTTCAACTTTAAATCCATTATACTGTGGTGAGCAAAATATTTATAAAATGAAAAGAAAGAATTAGATTAAATCTACACAACTTGATTTAATTTACACATTCAGAAATTTTTATACCTTAATTTTAACTGTTGTACACAATTCTTCTGTCTTAATTGCTTTCTTTTTGCTTCGACAAAATATTCCCAACATTTACAAGTTCAAGGAGGACAGGTTTATTTTGGCTCACAGTAGTAGAGGTTTTATTGCTTACTTGGCTGGATCTGATGTGGGAGGCATGGCAGAGGGACCTTGCAGAGGGGAAACATCCATGACAGAGCATGCAAGAGGCAGCAAGGAGTGCAACAATAGAAACAGGGTTGTTTTTCCTTTTTATCCCACTCAAGCCACAACCATTTTAGCTAATGTTTCCCACACCCAGGGTAGCGTTTTGCATCAGATACACCCATAAAAGGCTAAAACAATCAATGGACTAAAATGGGTATTGCATAATTAGCCCATATTAACATAACCTTAATCCACATTTTGACACTTTAGTTCCAATCACCTCCAGAAAACCTCTTGCATTGAGTGCATGGGGAATTGGAGGGTAATCTAGATATGAGCCAAAATGGACTCCTAGGACACATTAATGAAGGATGTCAGTACTATTTATGAAATCCTATCCATTAGGTTATTGATTATTCCTGCATTATTGTTATCACAGTATAGGTCATGTAATCAAATATTTCACTTTATCATCTACCGAATTGTATTTGTTATTCTTAGGTAAGACATGAAAAATCAACACAATGTGCAAAGAAGGCAAATATGAAGACAGTAAAGTACAAGAGTGAACCTCTGTAGATTACCATTCGATAAAGCGCTAGTTTCAGTTCCAAAGATCGCAGAATGATGAAATAAATATTACTCAGTGCAGTAAGATGCAATTATTAAAAATAGATAAGAAATTTATGTAGCAACATGAACAGTATCCTAACAATGTTCTAAATTTATTTACAATATGACCATAAAATTTTATCTTTTTTAGTAGCTCTATAAAATGCACATACAAAAATGGTACACAAAAGTATATACAAATAAGAATAAATGTTTGTTCTACTTTGTATTTACATGTCCCAGAAGAGTTTCATGAGTATATAGGGGTGTCTATTGGAAAAAATTTAAGAGCTATTTCGGAGGCTGGTGTTATATTTCATCTGTAGAGGTATTGGCTGCCATGTATGAGGCTCTTGGTTCCACCCCAAGCACTGATACATTATTGAGTAAATGAATAAATAAATATAATTTCTTTTGTACTTTAGGGAGGGGTCTACAGGTTGTTCAGTGTCTCACTACTAGATCAAACTTGTAGTGATCATCCTGTTTACAGCCTCCCAAGAGCTGAGTTCTTAGGCACAGGCCACCATGCCCAGTTGCAGTTGCCATCTCAGCACGCCCCAGGGACGGGGATGGCGTAGTAGGCCCAGGGATCTACCCAGGGCCCCTGAGTCTGCTTGCAGGTGCTTTAATCTGCTGAGCTGTTTATCCAGCTCTATTTTATTGAGTTTCTAAAGAAAGCAGGATTATAGGATTATAGGATAATTAATAATTCTAGAAAGATGTAGAGTGTTGCTACCAAGTTGTTTCATAGTTCTTATAAACCAAATTCTTAAGCACATTTGAATATTTTTTGCAATATTTTGATTTATGGTGCAACATCATCTACGACAATTGGGGTAAACTGCATATTCCTGCTGGAACACTCTACCAGAGACTAGGGTGAAACCAGAAGGAACAGAGGTTGATCAGTACAAAGGAAACTAGTACATACAATGAAGTATTATAACAGATTGGAAGACCTTGTATTCATTTTGAAAAGATGTTGTCTTTTCAGTGTTTACATTTAGTGGGACAGATATTTCATCTAGGTTAAAAGAAATATGTAATTCACTGAGATAGGAAAGTAGTGGTTTCATGGTGCCTAGTGAGTAGTACATTTACAGTGAATAAAAGATGGCTAAACCAGCTCGTCATTGGGTGGATGTTGAAAGTAAAAAAAAAAAAAAAAAAAAAAAAATCCAACCAAATCCAGTTTAACGAAACAAATGTAATCTATGTGGGATAAGATAAAACTAACATTTTGAGAAGATATAGGCATTTAGATGCATGATAATTTGCACAATAGGTTCCACACTTCTAAAATCTTATATATTGTTTAGGCTGGCCAGGGCCTGTTTGAGATATGACCTGGAATATGGTACCAGAATATAATTTTAATTCGCACAGTTGGACATATCTAGAGAAAGAGCTAAAACTAATCCATTCATATTATTAAGGATAATGGGGTGGGGAAGTTTGAACTTGCTGACATAAAGCACATATTGTATACTATGCTGTACTGAGTTGGAATAATATCTGCTCTAATAGGGAGAGCATGATATCAATGGGCAGGTACAATTCTAGGCAATCTGTACCACAAAATAATGGAAATATCCTACAAAATTGGCAGATCATTATTTTAAGGAATCTCAAAGAAAGTAAGAGTCAGACAAGATTGGGAGTTTTATGGGTGGCCCAGCCACATAGAACTCAAGATAACTAATACGGAGAGGAAAGTAATCAACAGGAAAATATGGCAGCAAGGACTCCAACTCAAATTTGTTTTTCTGAAATCCAACTTTCTTTCAGTGCAGACAAGTGGATTCAGGTAAACCATAGTGTGAGACAATTAAGAGTACCACAAGTGATACTGTTCCTAAATGTTAGGAAAGAACATGGCATGGCTCCAGTTCATGTGTTCCAGTGGCTTTAGCAATGTGGAAATGAAAGTAGGAATAAACCAAAAGAATGCCTTCATGTTTAATAAGAATATTTCTGTTGCTATCTTGAATAAAAAACCAATTATAAACAGCATGAGTAAATATGGATTAGCTTTTGTAAGAGTACTACAAGTTGAATTTTTATAATATACTATTTTTGAGAAAGTATCTTGGACTTGTGGCATCAGGGAAAATTTCTCAATCAAGAAGTACATGATTGACATTGATATTTGCTATTTTATTTTCCTTATTCTGTGCTAGTTTTGTTCTTCCTAAATATATATGTATTAAAGTACAGAGTTTCTACTAGCATTTTGAGAGCAGTGCTTGCTTGTTTCAGTCAGAAAATAAAACCTGAAGAAAATATTTTATTAAGGAGTGCAGTTTTATGGAGAAGATGTGAGAGGAACATTTAATGTAGTCAGGAGAGAGAGCCAGTATAATAATGTTCTATAAAATGGACAGTAGTTGATATCCAGAAGAACATTAAATTATTTCCTAAGACACCATATACATAGCCTCTTTATACTACTCCATTATCAAATGCTGGAGAATGATTTCTGGAAAGTGAGGGGAAATAATTTATTCTCCAGCCTACATTTTCTCCTGGGTCCAGCTAACCCCATGGGTCCTTATTTTCCTCCTGCACATTGGAATTTTTCATGAATGGGCTCTAAGAAATTCCCTAGTTTACCACACCCTAGGTAAAATAAGGAATCTCCAGAAAAATAGAGAAGGCACTTTTAGCTGTTGCCATGAGGACAGGGTCAGATCCCTTGTGGAATAGTTCATCTTAATGGAAACTGGGGCTGTAGTGAACAGCCCAACCTCCCATAGACTAGTGAGGTGGAGGACGCTTGAAATCACATATAAAAAGGTATGTTGTTTTAATTGAAACTATAAAACAATGTATGCTGTTTTACCTGAAACATGAAAAATTGTAGTACTGCTTAAGATTGTATGGTATAGTTACAAATGATTCGAGATATAAAGGTTGGAAAATCAGAGCTCTATAGTAATTTTACTTTATCTTCCTTCTCTCTTTCCCACTATTATTCTTTCATAATTAATTATGTGGCAGCTTCTTTCATATTTCCATTCTTAAGTTTTGAGGAACATTTGCATTACATTTTGGTAAATCCAATGCCTAACTTTTTATGGATTTTCCATGTTATTTCTGGAATTATTGATTGTTATTTTTAATTGGCCTTTAGGGAAGTAGAGTTCCCAAGTTTTAGCTCTTTGTAGCTCTGTAAAAGAGTCAATGATCTTTAAATATAAATTGAAATGCTTACTTTTAAAAACTCATATTAATTATTTTGTGAAGAGAAAACAATTACTTTTATAAAGGGAATATTAACTTTTACATTCATTAAAATTCAGAGTTTGAGACTTTTTTCAAAGGGTATACAGGGTCTCTCTACATGGATTATATTTGTAGTGATCCTCCTGTTTTCAAGCTCTCCAGCTCTCAGATTACAGGTGTGCACCACCATACCCAGTATGGAGTTGGAAAATTTGGATTCAATTTAAAATCTTTTAATATGAAAGCAGTCAGTGGAGTGGAACATTTTTCTTCTTCATAAGTTGGAGCTCTTCTGGAAGGCAACCTCCTATACAATATTTTTGTGATTACTATTTTTACCCCTAGTTTTACAGGGTGTATGTAGGCTAGCTAGTTTCAGAATACCAAACTTTTTATAGATTATTTTTATAACAGTGACTTTAGGATAAGATATGAGATCAAAATGCGACAATCATTTGTATGTGTCGTGATGCCAAATATGTTTCTTGATGCAAGTCATCTTGAGGACTCTTCTGTTTGAAGGATTACCATAGGTTATTTTTTAGACGAGATATCATGTGTACATCTTCTCCTCCAAATAACTACTATGAAGACAACAATATGCAGTGTATTAATTATTGTAAGTGTCCTACTAACCTGTTTTGAAACTTTGATTGATACTTTTTCTCATTGAAATGAATAAAAATTAAAATTAAAAAAAGAAAAAGGAGATATCTATAAGATATGCATTATTTTTCACCTTTTTATTAATTTTATTGAGAAAAAATTGCATTGAGACAGTTTCAAAACAGGTTGGTTGGAGAGTTACAACAATCATTACATTGCATATTGTTGCTTTGTAGTAGTCATTCATAGCAAAGGACCCAGACAGTATATCCTGTCTAAACACTATTAGTAAAATTCATTCTTCTCATTGAATTAAGAGAAAGCTATATATCTATCCTAAATATTTTGTATATACAGATACAAAATGGTCCTACGTTTATATCTCCATTTTGTTTAGTTTTGTCAGGGAAGGGCATTCCATTCCCATTCAAATATTGTAGGTGCATGAATTCAGCAAAATAATCAATATACTTCAGTAGTCCACAATACTAGTGGGTTATCCACAGGACTGGCAATGTCCAAAGCTGTTGACTTGAGTCTTCCACAGATCATCATATTAGCATGGCTTCACTTTTCATACTTCACTTCTAAACATTTCTGCTGGATGCTTAAGACCAAGATAAAGCAAAACCTATACAATAGGAAAGGTAACTTTTGTATCTGACAAGTTCAGTCAAGTCCCTTCAAAACTTACCCCAAAATGTGTACCACACTTCGCAGATCCTTTGTCAGTGTCAACCATGTGGATGAGTCACAGCCATTCTTTGACTAATTTGATCTCTGTGAAAGCCTGAGAGAATGTTTTCTCTCCATATGACTCTCCTGTAGCACACTCTACATCATTGATCACATTCTTCTGTGACCCCATAATCTCCTTGATCAGAACATTTGGGACACAACTGAGTCACAGGATGTTATAGTGCAGATTCACCTATGTCCTGAGTCCTCACTAACCTTGAAAGGTTATGGCCAAAATGTTAGCTGTCCTTGAAGCCCTTCTCCTTCCCTAACGTTTGGTCTGCAAACTCAGGTTTTTAATCCTCCGGAAGAGAAGCTTATTATTTCTCTACAACATATGCAACTGGGTTTAATATCACTATCTGTCTAAACATCAAACATCTTAGGTAGAAGATGCAACATGTAATTTCCAGCAAGTATTGACAAGTTAAATTTTAAGTCTGCACAGAATATGGAAAAAAATTAAAAAATAAAAAATATTTTAAAGCTATTAATAAATAATTACAAATTTTTGCACAAAACTTTAGAATTCAAACCATATACATCATTGTAGCAGGACAGTCCTGTGACTTTCATTTCTTGTCTTTTTTTCATTTATTACTCTATTTTACAAAAAAAAATTACTTGAGAGACAATATGGCAATAATTGCTATGTCATGACTAGCAGTACATATTGAGAAGTCCAGACTGACAGGCATTCAAAGCATGACCCTACCATTACATATTGCTATTTTCAGTGCAGCTACTTAGTTCACATATATCAGCATATACAGTTGATCAGGGTGAGAATCCTACCAATTAACTGCTAGTTTCAAAAACATGCTGCAGATTCTCAGGATCCTTGCCTTACCCATACTGTGCATAGAAATGTATGGCTCTGCCCCTGTCATCTCTTTGTTTGCTAATCTTCAATTTCTGGCTTTGATTTTAATTATGTTATACCTTTCTGTTTGTATATCTTCTACTGATTTTTATACTAGGGAGACTATACAATATTTAAACATGTGGGACTGGTTTATTTCACTTATGAGTATATGTTCAAGCTGCTTCAGCTTCAATATAAATACTTCAAGTTTATTATTATTTATAGCTGAGTAATACCACATTGTATAAAAATATAACATCCTTTTCATCCATTCATCAGGAGATTGACACCTTGGTTGGTTCCAAGATTTGGCTATCACAAATTTTGCAGCTGCAAAAATAGATACACATATGTTAGTATGATATGACCTTTTCAGTTCCTCTGGGAAAATTCCCAGAATGGACATAGTTGGCTTGAAAAGGATTCCCAATCCTATCTTTTAAACAAGTCTCCATACTGATTTCCATTGTGTTTGCACCACTGTATATTCCTACAAGTAATGGAGAAGGGTTCCTTTTCCCCCACAGCCTCTCCAACATTTGTTGTTAGTTGATTTGTTCATGATAGGCATGCTTTGTGGGGTGTGATGTTATCTCAGAGTTTATTTACTTTGCATTTCTTAGATGGCTAGTGATGTGGACCTTGTTTTCATATATTTATTTGTTTCTTTTATGTCGTCCTCTGAGAACTGGGTGTTTATCTTGCATGCCCATTTCTGCATTGTTTCTTTAAGTTTTTGGACCCTAATTTTTTTTAATTCTTTATAAATTCTAGAGAGCAAACCTTTCTGAGGGCTTATTAGTTAATTTTTTTCCATATTTGTGGGTTGTCTTTTCACTTCATTGGTAATTTCTTTTCACCTGCAAAGCTTCTCAGTAAGAGGAGATCACAGTTGTTAATTCTTTCAACTATTACCCTTGCAATTTGATTTTTGTTCATGAACTCTTTGTCTATGTCTTCAAGAGTTCCTCCTACTTTCTCTTCCAATAGATTGTTTCTGTTTTAATGTTTAGATCTTTAATCCATTTTGACTTTAGTTTAGTGCATGGTGATAGACCTGGGTCAAATTTTAGTTTTCAGCATATAGAGAATCAGTTTTTCCAGTATCATTTGATAAAGAGCCTCTTTCTTTCACTAACCCTTTTCAGCCCCTTTGGCAAATATCTGGTGGCTGTATGTGTTCCTATAGGCTTCTCCATCTTCTAATGTATTCCACTGATCTGCAGGTCTAGTTTGTGGCCAGTGTCATGCTGATTTTATGACAGTAGTTTTGTAGTAAAATTTCAAATGAGGAATTTTGATGCCCCCTTCCCTGTCTTCATTGCCAAGGACTGTCTTTGATTTTCAAGGTCTTGTCTGGTTTAAGTAAACTTTAGGAAGGACTTGTCTAGGTCTGTGAGCTATGTTACATGGTAGTTTGATAAGGATTCCATTAAATCTATAAAGCAATTTTGGGAGTATGGCCATGTTCATAATGTTAGTTCTTCATATCCAGAAGCAGGGAATATCTCTCAACTTTCTGAAATCTTCTGCAATCACTTTTTTCAGAGTACTGTAATTTTTCATGAAAAGATCTGTGACTTCTTTAGTTAGATGAATTCCAAGCTATTTCATTTTTCTTGGTGCTCGTAAAAGGTATTGATACGCTAATTTCCCTCTCAGTGTGTTTGTTATCTGTGTAGAATAACGCTACTGACTTTTGGGTATTGAGTTTGTGTCCTGCTATGCTACTGAATTTGTGCACGAATTCTACTAGATTCTTGGCGTAGTTTTTTGGTCTTCTAAGTAAATTGTTGGGAGCCGAGCCAAGATAGCGCCCGCTCCTCGCTCCCCCGCCCATCGTGTCTGCAAAGATGGCGCCCATATCCAGCTACCTGATTCTTGCTTTTGTACAACTCATTGCCTTATTTAGTTATGATAAATCACCCTGTCGCCGAGGGCCTATCCGCGGGCACTGCGTGGCTCCCCCTGATTGGATTGTGTATACTATATAACCTGTTGCATAAGGAAGTTGCACATGCTTGCACGGTAGGAGCCGCGGATAGCGGACACATGTAGAGGCTTGCATCCCACTCGATAAAGGCTTGCTGAACCCCGTTTGTGAGTGTCTGAGTGTCTTCTTCCGCGGGACGGGAGCGGCGCCGGACAGTAAATTGTCATGTCATTTTCAAGTAATGACAACTTAACATCTTCGTTAACTATTCTTATTCTTTTTATTTCTGCCTGTTGTCTAATGGCTGTGGTTAATGAATGCCAAAGTATATTGAATAGGAGTGGTGATAGACGACATCCTTTTGTTGTACCAGATCTAAGAACATTTTGGCCCTAGCATTTCAAGGTCAGCGAAGACTCAGGACATAGGAGAACCTGTACTGCAACATGATGCAACTCAGGTGAGCTCCAAATTTTCTGAACAAGGAGATTATGGAGCCACAGAGGAAAGAGATTGAACTTCTAAAGTGTGCCTGGGGAGAGTCACATGAAGAGAAAACTTTCTCTCACGCTCTCACAGAGAGCAATCTGGTCAAGGATTGGCCGTGACTCATCCACATGGATGACACAGACAAAGGAACTACAGAATAATGTACAGGACTACAAGATAAACCCTGAGAGGACTTCAATGACCACATAGGAAATATGAAGTTCTTGTGTTGGTATATAAGTCTTGATCTACCTAGGTCTTAACCATCCAGCAGAAAAGTATAAAAATGAAGTATACATCGTGACCCCATAATATTAAGTTGAGCTATAAATGGATATGGTCGACAATTTCTTTGAATAACTTACTATGGTTGTAGAATGCTGGACTGTGTTGGATTGTGGTGTCGAGTTCAAGCACCTAAGTTAGTTGAATGTCAATGGAGTGCCCACTTTTGACAGGTGTAGACAAAGGAAGGGGTGTAGAAAGAAAAAATCATGATGTGTGTGTATAGACAGTACAGTTGGGATAGATAACGCTGTGCTTCTACATAATTATATGAGAGGCAAGA
>PVKA01053410.1:0-11252 GCA_004027165.1 Ctenomys sociabilis | reverse complement strand
GACCCTTTCCTAAAATTAAGAAAAAAGAATAGAACAATATGGGGTACACAGTGACCTCCAATGACTCAGAGCAACTGTCCATCCCAGAAAAGGCAGGGCCACTGTCACCTTTTTAGACACAGGAGTTGGAAGGCAGGCTCCTTGGCCAAGGGGGCAGAGGTTTGAGGCCAGGCTGCTGCTTCCCAAGTCCAGAGACCACGGCCAGGTCTCTCATTCTGCTGTCCTCATGGCATTTGAAATACCCAAAAGCACAGAAAATGGCTCCCACTCAAACAAGAAGGATCCAAGGAGGCAAGGGCCACTGTGCAGATTCAGAATTTCCTAAGGCGCCCCTCACTAAAGGACAGTAAATCTCTATTACTAGTCAGGTGTGGTGGTGCCTATAATCCCTGCACTTTGTAAGTTTAAGGCCAGCCTAGGCTACAAAGTGAGCTCAAAGCCAGTCTAAACTTCGTAGTGAGACCCTGTCTCAAAAGACAAAAATACAATTCTCATTAACACCTGCCTGCTTTTGCAGTATGTAGGCCTCTCCACAGGAAATGTGAACATTGTGGGTGTGGAGGAAAAGCACAACACAGTCCAGGTCACTCACTCAGCCCCCCAGGTAGAGGCAACAATGAGGCTGCCAACCTGCATCCAAGGTTCGGGCACCTCATGTGAGGCCACAGGCACTGAAGCTGCGCACCTCACCCAAGACTTGAGTCGAGACCATCAAATAATTTACTGTGAATTAACCTGCACCTGTCAAAAGGCTAGAGGGGCTGGGAAGGGAGTCAGAGCTGGGGGTGTCAGGGGTGTTTGGGACAGTTCATGACAGTCTGCAAAGCATCCACGGGAGGGTCCGCGGTCACCTCTGTCCACCATCCCTGGGCTGGCTGGGCTCCAGTGGCACTTCCTTCTTTCCCTCTTTCCTTCCGTCTGCACCTCCTCCCTGCATCCAGCACCTCTGTGTCCTGAGCCTGGGCCGGGGCCGGGGCCGGGGCCGGGGTGGAGCACAAAGGACGCCACTGATCGTAGGCAGAGGAACCAGCAGGTTCAGGAGCCCAGGAGCATCAGAGTAAACATGCAGCTTGGCTGGATGGCTGGCTAGGGCTGCGGCTCAGGGAGCCAGCTGGGCCCTGCTCACCTGGATCAGGACAGCACACACTTGCAACTCATACACCCTGGCCCACTCTCATCTGGTGGGTTCAGCTTCCGAAGCTTGTGCTGCCGGATCTCACGAACTAGCGTATAGAAGGCATCTTCTACACCCTGGGAACAGAAAGGCTTTAATTAGGACCCTGCCTAGAGAACTGGCAGAGAATACCAAGGAACCTTGCCTAGGGCCACATACACTGCCAGGGCCTCTTTGATGTCAGCCCAGTGTGGCTACCCAGGGATAACAAGAATTCCATGATCCACACATCAGTGCAGAAGCTGACCTAGACTGGCAGCCAGCGTATCCCCCAAAGGTCAGAGTGGCCCTGGACCTTAGACCCCAAGCAGGCTCAGGACCTGACACCCTAACCCAGCTCTGATCTGAGCTATGGTCAAGATCCCTAGCACTAGGGGCTCAGGACTAATGTGCCCACGGGACTCTGGGGACAAGAAAGGCTAGGTGGGCCTCAGGTCACCGCTCTGGTCTGGCTCAGGGCAGCTCTCTCCATGGACCCCCACCTCCCCTGCAGCTGTGTCGGCCCAGGACTGCAGGGCATAAGCCCAGACCCCAACCCTCACCTCCCTCCCTGCCCTGCCGTCCGGGGAGACTTACAGCATGGGGGGCCGATGGGTCACATGGGTCCCAGGGGGTCCTAGAGGGTCCCGGAGCTGAAGCCAGAGCCAGAGCGGCTGCCCTGTGTTGAGGGACAGGGGCATGAGTGCTGCTCCCTGGCTGGGGTGGGGCAGAGGAAGTCCCTGGCCAGCTAAGAGGAGTGGATGGGGCTCACCTGGCGGGTTTTGGCTGATGTTTCAATGTAGGGAATGCTGTAACTGCGGGCGAGGTCCTGGGCCTGCCGAGACTCCACAGTGCGTGCAGCCAGGTCACATTTGTTCCCCACCAGCACCATGGGCACGTCATCTGAGTCCTTCACTCGCTTGATCTGCTCCCTGTGAGAAGGGAGGATATGAGCCTTGGTGGATTGGCAATGGCAGGCATGGCTGCATCCAGGACCTGCACAGGGAGCTCCTCTGCCCCAGGGGCTTTGGGGCCAGCCACACAGGTGGCTCACCTGTACTGATGGATGTCCTCAAAAGACTTGGTGTTGTTGATGGCAAACACACAAAGGAAGCCCTCCCCAGTGCGCATGTACTGGTCCCGCATGGCACTATACTCCTCCTGACCCGCTGTGTCCAAGATATCCAGCAGGCACGTCTCCCCATCAATGACCACCTGCTTCCGGTATGAGTCCTGCAGGAGAACTGGGCTCAGCAAACTGCTCTTCCTCAAGTTGTGAGTTTGCAGGAAAAGCCCCTCTGTGTACCTCTCCTGACTCTGCAGTGGATAAGGGAATCAGGCCCTTGCCACGTGTAGGATTGGGGACATTCCGTGGGCCATGCTGTGACAAGGGCTCACCTCTATCGTGGGGTCATACTCGTCCACAAAATGGTTCTGGATCAGCTGGATAGTCAGGGCGCTCTTCCCCACACCTCCTGCACCCACCACCACAAGCTTGTACTCCGTCATGGCTCCTCCAAGGGCCGACGCTCAGGGCACTGGGGGGCTCCTACCCCACCTGCAATGAGGACCAGTTCAGCCAGGCGCCACCCAGAGGGGTGGCTGGTGAGGCCTCAGCCAGCACAGCGGCACCTGTGGTACCTACAGCTGGTTGAGGACCCCCCCGCACCCCACTGCGCCTCGTGGCCTCTGGGGAAGCTGAGCCGGCCCTGAGGCAGAGTGACAGCTGTGCCACTCCCAACCACGCACCCAAATTAGAAGTTGCTGGGTAGGCAGAAAGCCTCGGCCGGAGGCGCCCGCGGGCGGAGCCGCCCGAACAGGTCCTGCCCGCTGGCCGGCGTGTCTGGGCAGGCAGCGCCCAGACAGCCGCTCCTACGCCGGCGCAGGCCAGCGAGCATCTACTGGAGCCGGCTGCACGCGGCACGGGGGAAGGGCGGCAGGGAAACGCGACTCCGGATCCGGCCAGCACCTCCAGAGCGGTCCATAGAACAGCGGCCAGGGCTCCGGGGCGCGGCCAGCAACAAGAAAGCACGGACGGCGGGGCGGCAGGGTACGGTCCAGAAGCGCGGTGACTGGGCGGCCCTGACAGCGCGACATGGCCGCGGGCCCGAACCCGGGCGGCGCCTCTCCGGGCGCGCGGCCACAGGCGGGGCCGTGGGAAGCGCCTCACGCGCAAGGCGCAGCCGACCCGTCGCAGAGCCCGCCCGCCCGCCCGCACTCACCGCTCGCTGGTACAACTGCCCCCGGGACCGGGGCCGGGGCCAGGGCCGGGGCCGGGGTGGGGCGGGGGTTCGGGCGGGCACCAACTGGGCCCGCGCATGGGCTCCGTCCGCGGCTTGTGCGGCTCGGGCTGCGGGCTTAGGGCGCGGGCGGCTGGGACTCGGTTGGCCCAGTGCTCGCCCCGCCCAGGTCCTCCCTGAGCCCGTCCGTCAGTCCAGCACGATCTACCATTGGTGGTGCTTTGACGAGCCCCGCCCCAGTTCCGTCCGGTTATGCCTAATGCGGTTGGCCCAGCGACCTGTCAATCAGGCGCTGCTTCCTGGAGTGATGTAAAGGGTGGGCCAAAGTTCCAAGGCGCACAGGATACCGGGCTTCTTCTGGGAACCGGCGAGTCTCTACTGATTCGCGGGAAACGCTTGGTAGCCGCCAGCCATGCCAGCACCCCAAAAGTCCAAGCGCACGGAGGGAGGGAAGTTCAGTGCGGTGTGACAGCCAACACGCGGCCGCTCCGAGCTTGGGCCTTGAGGGCTCGGGAGCTTTCAAGAGCTGTCTGAAACCCAGCGTGGGCAAAACATCCCAGGTCCTATTCCTGCTGCAACTCCCAGTGCACCCCGCAAATCCAACCTAAAAGTTTCCAAGGGGAACGAAGTGAAGTCTCCCCCGAGCCCAAGCACTGTTGCTTCCTCCATAGTATTTTTAACCTATTTTTGAAATTAAAAAAAAAAAAAATGTCCAAGTACATGCTTTGAGAAAACCAAGAAGTGTTACTGGGAGGCCGCGGCGGGACTGCAGTGCCCCCTCACATGTGGTCCTGACTTTAAGACCGGCTCGCGTAGACGAAACCAAGAGGCGGATACCCAGAGCCGACCTCGGATCCTCGGTCGCAAAGCGTGCCCGCAGCAACCCTCACATCTAGAAGGTGCTTCAGAGTCGCTGCGCTTAGCCTTCGCGGACGCGTGTCCTGGCAACGGTTGCTAGGAGGCGGAGCTCAAACCCTGAGCCCGGCGCACTCCGGAGAATGTTTGGGTATTCAAATAAGGTCACGCCCCCGTTGCCCTGGCGCTGGGACCCGCAGCCGGAAGAACAGCCCCAAGTGGAGAGAACCTCCTCAGCAGAGGGGCCCATAGCTGGGGCACTAGGGCCCAGCCTGCAGGTGAGAGACGGACGCGGCCTGGCCACACTCGAGCTCAGCCATGGCAAAGATGGGACCTGGCTAAGCTGCTCGGACCCCAGTCAGAACCGGAAGAGACCTGAAGGTCACAGAGGCCGGGTCCAAGGTGGGCTCTCAGTGGAGAGGGAGAGAACCTGATGAGCCAGAGGTTGACCCAACTCTGGGGTATAGAGACTGAGGAGCCCCACCCCACCCCCCCACCCTCCACCCCACCCCTACCCCCATCTCCAACCTAGGGGATGTGGAGGCTTTCAGAACAACAGCACATGTAGGGTTGTGGCAGGCTCTGGCCAGAGTAGGAGTTGGGGGGTCTGGGTTGGAGTTAATGGGAGCTTTGAACCCATAGCTACCACCACTGAGCCTCAAATACCAAGGATGTGGTGCTCAAATCCACAGGCCTAGCTGTGGCAGCACCTGACCGGCTGCCCTTGGGCACAAACCCTCCAAGGATAGGAGTGACATGGGCCCAGAGAGCACAGTGGGTGTCCTGCTGCCTCGCAGGGCTCAGTGCAGTGTGGAAAAGCAAGCAGTGGCAGAGATGCTGGCTGAAAATCCATGAGACTGCTGTGGGCTTTGCTGGGTTGCTCATTTTGTAGCCTGGACCCTTGAGGCCCAGAACCTGCACACCTTGTCTTTCCCACAGGGCTCTGCCATGCCCTGCTGACCAAACTGGGGCTGAGACCTGAGGGAAAGCATGAATCATTTTAATAAATGAAACAGGTGGGGGCCAGGGAGATAGCTCAACGGCTTAAGTCCTGCCTAGCAAATGCAAGGTCCCAAGTTCAATCCCTAATACTGCAAAAAGAAAGAAAGGCGGTAGACCATATTAACTGATTCCTGCACAAGCATTTTAATGCCTTTCTTGAACCCTGCCTTATGGACACAGCCTACAAATGTTCTACCTGCACAAGGCTAGTCAGATCACAGAAATAGATCTGGGAAAGGTGGGTAGGGATGGGGGAATAGGACATCAGCAAAGCATGGATGGAGGGTAGAGGAAGAGGAGATACTGAGCCTTCTGGGTAGCGCCCTGGCCTAGTGAGCCCCTGTGTTGGTCTAGGGCTAGGACAGGCCTCTGTGTCATTAAGGAGCCTAGTGCAGGTGACAGGGCATGTGAGGCCACTCCTGGAGGCTGGGCATGGGAGGGAGAAAATGCAGGAGGGGCTGGTGGATGGAAGATACAGCTGGGGACCTTTCAGGAATAGAGGGAATGGCATCTGGGTGAGGACCAAGTCCTCATTTGCACCCAGGGAAGTTTCTATGTCACTCCCTGACTGTCTTCCTCCTCATCTGAGCAGATCCCTCAGCTGAACCATTACAGGGAGCTCAGGGCCCCATCCTACCTCCTCTGTACCCACTCACTTTTGGGTGCTGGTGCCCCTGGACACAGTGACTTGACCAGGAGCCTAACCCAATCCCTGTCTCGCAGGGGTCACCTGTGGACACATGCTGCCCCCACACCTGAATGTTTGACCCACAGTGGAAGGCAACTGCCTGCAGGTAAGGACTTAGCCAAAACAGGAGTAGGTGGGGGGGGTACCCAAGACTCTGGTCCTAGGACCAGGCATAGAAAGCATTGCATGAAGAAGGACCCCAGCCTGGGATGCCTGGCAGAGGCAGCTGGCCACCGTGGAGAGCTGGCTTAGCACATCCAGCCTCACAGCCTTTCGGCTCACAGCCTTTGGGCTAGTGGGGAGTGTTGAGCTGGCACACATCCTGTGGCATTGAAGGAAACAAAGCAGAAATAGGAGGCCCTGGGAGGTTCAGGCAGCAAGGGCCCTCCAGGCTACAGGTGTGAGCAACAGCAGCAGTCAGGGCCCTGCCCTCTACCTTCCCGGCAGGTTGCGTGTGGATGGACCCAGCCAGGGATGGACACCCAGGGCTTTGGCCACACTCAGCCAGTGTCCAGGTGCGGGAGTTGAGCTGGCAGGGCCCACACAATCCCTGCCCACAGAGCAAGGGCCTGAACAGGTCCCAGGATGGCCACAAAGAGCAACGGGTAGAAGAGCCCCTCTCCTCTACCCACCTGGTAAGTGTGAGGGCCTGCACAGGGAGATGTTCCAGCTCCTTTTTTTGTAGATCTGCAGCTGTCCTTAGCAAAGACCCCACAGCTAGATGCCCTCCCCCTCCCCCCCTTGGGGCTCCTAAGACCCCGAAAGCACCAGCAACCCAGGTGACACAGATATCTCCAAGCATTGTCACCAACATATGTTGGGCTGGGTCCCAGAGTACTTGCCAAAGCCATTGTCCTGGAGTAGAGGAAGGGGCAGTGCACACCCAGACCACAGGGGCTCTACATGGGGAGGGAGTGGGCAAACAGGGGCCATACATGAGGCTTGACAGTCCAGGCATAGGCAGAGGCTTCCTTGAACCTGCTATGGAATACCAGGGTTCACCCTGACCTGAAGCCCAGAAGTTCTGCCCAGGTACACCACATAAGCAGCAGCTTCCAGCATCTAGAGAATGGGCCACCTGGGGTCATCGTAGGCCACCTGGGGAGATGAGAAGATCCCATGGCTATAGGCACCACCTGGGTCCTCCCTCTGAATGACCCTCCAATGTGCCTACTGATCCTGGGCAGGGGGTCCAGTGCCTGGGAGACCATGCTTACATTTCACACATACAGAGAAGGCATCATCCAGAAGGCCTGGAGCAGCTATGACCAGTGGTGCCCCTGAAGCTCATAGATGCCTGCATGCTTGTCATGGACAGATCCAGGATAAGTTGTGGCCTTTGGGTGAAGGCCTCATCTGAAGGCCAGCAGCCTAAGTGGCAGCAGCTCCCTCCCAGCAATTCCAACCTGTGCTCAGATGGTATCCATATGCGTACTACCAGCCCACTATTGTGGCCAAGGCCCACAGATGAGGCGGGAAACAGGGAATATTGTCCCCTATCCCAGAGCCACCCCTGAATCTCACAGCCAAGGACACAAGGGAAATCAGTCATGGGAAGTGACACCTACTAATCTCTGCAGCAGGCTCTGGCCCAGGTGGATGACCTCCGGAGTGTGCAGGTGCTGGAGATGTGTGTGGACACCCGTGAGCACAGCCTAGGGAACTTTGGTGAGAGCTGCCCAGCTGCCCCACCCTGTGTTCCTTTCCACAGGGTCAACCCAGAACTGAGATCATTTCTGTTGGACACATAGGGTTAGGGAGATATCTCAGGAGCATAAGCACCTGCCTGGCAAGTACAAGGTTCTAAGTTAAATGCCTGGTACCAAAAAACAACAAAACAAAAACTCTAATCTGTTGGGCACAGCCAGAGGGTGAGCCTGTGGTCCATGTTTCTAAATTACCTTCCAGAGGGACCCTTTGCTCAAGGCCACACCCACAGCAGAGTACCAAAAATTGAAACCATGTCCAATAAGGTAGAATCAAATGACGCTTAGGTTTACACCTTGATACAGTTTCAAATTCACACAGGGCCAGGGAGATAGCTCAGCTGCTTAAGCACATGGCTGGCCAGTTATCCCTGGTACCAAAAAAGAAAAAAAAAATTCACACAGGGTACTGGATTGGTACAAAGAACCCACATAAACCCTTCCCAGAGATGCTCTATCTACAACTGCTGCTCGTATAGGCTTCAGCTTTCTCCCTGTCTTATGTGGACACATATGTACACACACATACACAAACACATGCCTGGGCCGCTTCTTTCTAATGTTTTTGAGAGTCTTCAACATGATTCCTATCAATACAAGGCATGCTTCTTTCTTTCCTTTTTTTTTTTTTTTTTTTTTTGCAAAACTGAGGATTGAACTCAGGCCCTTGCGTTTGCCAGGCAGGTGCTTATGCTGCTGAGCTGCATCCCTGGCCTGGCATGCTGCTTCTTTTCTTTCTTGCTCACTTCCCTGAGATAAGGTCTCACTCTATAGTTCAGGCTGGCCTTGAACTTACTATGTAGAGCATGCTGCCCTCAAACTCATAGCAACTGTTCTGCCTCAGACTACTGAGTGCTGGGATTATAGGTATGTAGCACCATGCCCAGCTTTGGCATGCACCAGAGACATTCTCTTACACACATAGTATCATGACCTTGGTTAGGAAGCGACTCTGATACTTTGCTGTTACACCACAGACTTTATTTAAGTAGCACCAACTGTCCTAACAGGAAAGAGTCTTATTGTCCAGGATTGTTGTGAGCTCTGTTTGCAATTTTCTGATTACCTGTGGGGTTAAATATGTCCCATTGTGATTGGTCTTTTCTGTTTCACAACTGATCCTCAAGTTTTTTTTTTTTTTTTTTTTTGTGTGTGTGTGTGTGTGTGTGTGTGTGTGTGTGTGTGTGTGTGAAACCAAGGATTGAACTCAGGAGCTTGTGCTTGCCAGAGAAGTGCTTATTCTACTGAACCATCTCCCTAGCCCCATCCTCAAGTTCTTGATGGTTCATCATAGCCCCCTTGCATGCTCCCTCAGCCCTGCCTGCCAGCCCCACAGGCTCACCTTACACCCTTCTCTCCATAGTGCCTGTCCTTCTAGGACTAGGGCTGAGGGCACTCCTTCAATCTATCCCCACTACAGCATGTTGATACAATGCAGACCATGGTGAGAGTGCTCAGGCATCAGTGGGCAGGTGGTGGGAAGCTCAGGTCAACCCCACCCTCGTAGCCTGGCTCTGTTCCCTATACTAGCTCATGGAAATCAGTCAGGTGGCATTGTGGTCTCACAGGACAGCCCAGTGCCACCTGCTTGAACAGTGTACCTTCTTCATCAGGCAGGTTGTAGGAGGGAGGAGCCCTCAGAGCAGCAGGCCCTGAGGAGTAAGGCCTGCTAGTGGTCAGTGATGTTCAGAGTTCCAGGAGTGGCCCATCTGCTGCCTCCCAGTCCCTGGATGACATGTAGAGAGAGGCTTCCACCCAGAGGGACAGGCAGTGGAGTGGGTGCCCCAGGGCCAAACCAACCCCTCCTCCTGTGCCCCAGGGGTGTACCTGCCCAATCTGAACCAGCTGAAGTTGACCGGCAGTCGCCTGGCCTCCCTCAGGTAAGTGAAGCCTGCCATGGAGTCCTGTCCTGGGGTGGAGTCTAAGGGCCTCCTGCCCACCCTGGTGGGAGTCTGGCCTCACTTTCAGTGCCAGGAATGTGAGTGACAGTGGAGGGGTACCTGAGTCTTTTGAGGCAGGTGTGGTCTCTCCAGGAGAGGTTCCTTTGGGCCTGAGCCCCAGCATCCTCCAGTCTGCTTCCAGCCTGATACCCCATAGTGAGAGGCACCCACATGCAGACCCAGGGATGGGGTCAGGGCCAGGGTGGTCCCACTACCTCCTGAGGCCAAATAGCTTAAAAGGTACTGGACCTCAAGCAGAGACCTAGCTAGTGAGAGGCTTTTGGCACACACTGCAAAAACAACCAAGGAGGTATGGGGATTCATGGGATCCCAATCCCGGCACAGAGGAGGGTGAGACAGGAAGATCACTACAGGAACAGGTGGCCTTGACTTCCAAGATGACACAGAACTGCATAAAATCTGGATCTCCTGAAATAGGGCCTTAGCAGCTGAGAAAGTTCCACATTCTCACAGCATCTCTTTTCTTAGTAAGTAACCTAAAAGACATCCTTTAAAAGTAGAGATAGCCTCATGGTTTTTAGCATCTGGACTGCATAGAACAAAGTTGAATATCATTCTAGGGGATTGGAGAAAAGAGGGTCTTATGAAAATGCTGATTTAGCTGGATGAAAAGGGCATGACTGTGACTCAACACCCGGGAGGCTAAGGCAGGAGGATTGCAAGTTTGAACTTAGTCTGGCCAAGTTAGTGACTTAGCAAGACATTCTCAAGATAAAAAAAAAATAGGACTGGGGAGATAGCTTGGCAGTCTAAGTGCCTCCGTGGTAAGTGCAAGGATCCAGATTCAATCCCTGCCTACCATTCCATGACAACTCCAGAAACCTGGGCACATCATAAACCAGGCATAGTGGCACACACCTGTAATCCCGGCACAGAGGAGGGTGAGACAGGAGGATCACTACAAGAACAAGCTACATAGTGAGACCTGTACCAAATAAATAAATAAATGATTTAAAAAAAAAAAAAAAAAACCACTGAGGTTTTAGCTCAATGCAAAGGCCCTGAGTTCAATCCCCAGCAAAAACTATTGGTCCTATGTAGTCTGAGCCCAGCAGCCCACGGCAGAAAAATTCTACTCAAAATTCTAGAATTCCCAGCTGTCTGAATTGGGCTCCAAGTACCCCTGCCATCCTTTCCAGGTGAGGTGATAAATATTTATTTTATTTTATTTTTGTTTGTTTGTACTTTTTATTATTAGTTTTAAAGAATACAAAATAATAATAGAAGAAAACATTATACATGATACAAGATTTCACTAAACAAAGTAATAGGACTCCAACAATGGTTGCTGTATTACATGATGCTATGTGCAAATTAGTTTTTCAGATTACCAGACACAAATGTATAAGTTTTGTTTAAAAAAAAAAAAAAAACAACTAAGAAGTTATAAGAAATTCAAGAGAGGAAAAAAATCAGAGTAAAAAAAAATTGTAAGCATTAACTGCTCCTTTCTTTTTAATATTCATATAATTAGAATTCTCAAAGTAGAAAGGAGTAGGAAATAAATATTTAAAGATTTAAAATTTTTGAATTTAGTTCAACTTATAATACTTCATTTCCAAGAAAAATGAACCTTTTGCACAAGAAATTTAAATAAAATCATACCAAGATACACAAAAATGAAATTGTCCAAAACTTTTTATAAAG
>PVKA01053409.1:0-11250 GCA_004027165.1 Ctenomys sociabilis | reverse complement strand
TGTGTGTATAGACAGTACAGTTGGGATAGATAACGCTGTGCTTCTACATAATTCTATGAGAGGCAAGATCTGCACTAATGGTGGTTGGACAGGATATTATGTTGGCTTTTAGTGCTATGGTCATCCACTAGGTAAATAATTATTGAATCTTTGATATAATTCAGCTATAAGAAAAACTGTAAATATAATATCATGTATGCACCTTGTATAATACCAAAACATTATGAAAACAGTTTGCAATGTATTAATTCATTGAATCTGTATGGTTAAGGTGTTTTGAAACTGTCTGATTGACATTTGTATTTCAATAAAATAAAAATAAATGGAAAAAAAAAGAAAGCAGACATGGTAAAACTCTACCAGAAATTATGTAAGACAAAATAGTGTGCAGGAGACAGCTGTGAATCCTCTTTCAAAGAACGATTTGAGTTCTAAGGACTAGCATGGGTGCTATCTTAATTGTTATCACATGGCTAACTTGTCACCAGTTCTCATGGTCTGTGATTTAGGTAATATGTATGGGTCAGTTTTAAGGCTAAAATTTCAAACAAGCTTCTATGGATTTGAATATGACATACAAAACTAGAAAAGAGAATAGACAATTATCTTTTCTTTTTTTCAGAATAGATTTATTGAGGGAAAGAGAGCTCCTGTCTGACAGATGGACAGGAGGAGGGCCCAGCAGGCAGTTCCCCACAACTATCATTTAATTGGTGGGCAAATCACCCTTTTCACTATCAAAAGCACAGTGCTTTTTGCTAGTTTCCTTGGACTGAATGTTAAAACTACTTTTGGATGAAAAACTGAGCAGCTGGGCAGGTGCCGTGACCAGATTACACAGGGTGGGCCAGGCTCCTCAGCAGGGCTATGGTTAACCACAGAAACTTGGAACTCTCCACTCTCTGCGCAGGCCCCAGAAGTGGTCCCAGGAGTTGTAAACCAATACATTTCCAACCTGATAATATTCAGATTTGTTGGTTTGCATCATGCTTGTTAGGCTACATAAGTTATTCTTATCTCAGTCTCACACTCTGAATAGGTATATCATTGCATCTGACAGAACAACAATCTGAAGATAGGATACGAGTTGCCAAGGTCTAATAACAACGCATAGCCTTGCCAAAGTGCCGGGGACTGTGCCACTGTTTTCATATATTATCAGTTATCTTCCCTATAATGCTATGAGATATGACACACTATTGTTCCCATTAAAGATGAGGACACTGGAGAATGAAGAGGAACTTCAAGGTCACATACTTGGTAAGTAGTAGAGTCTATGAATTACTAACCATTTTAGTTTGGGGTTTTCTAATATCTTGTAGGCATTTAATGAGTATATGTGTATGGTGTGCATATAAGTGGGAGAGAAGACTCTGGCAACATAATAAATGTGTTATGTTTCTAGCTAAAATCCTGTTTAGTTCAAATGAATAAGCCTGGATTAGTTGACCCCAACATGAGGCTTATGCTTTGCCAGGCTCACAGAATGACTATAAGACAACCATTTACAACCCCAAAGTCCTTTGGAGAACTGGGCCAACTCCAATTTCCTATTGTGGGAAGGCGTTAACCACAATGCTCACCCAGCACAGACATGAACGTGTGTTCTATGCCTGGCCAGTATAGAACTCCAGTGGCCAGCACGGTGGGCCCAGCGTAAATCTGAACTGAGAAACAATTAGAATCCTTTTATTTTTATATTATTATTATTTATTATTATTATTATTATTTTTGTATTTTAGGACAGGGTGTACAGAGTCTCACTGTGTAGATCGGACTCCTAGTGATCCTCTGTTTATAGCCTCCCAAGAGCTGGGATTGCAGGCGCGTGCCACAATCTCAATCGCAGTCTCAGCACACCCCTGGGGCAGAGCCCACATAGCAAACAGTTAGAATCCTTGATGTTGCCGATCTATACTTTTAGAGAGAAAAGCTCTCTGTTTCCTCTGGAAATTTTCATTAGGAATAATACACTTGAAGTAGTTTCAAACCATGTTTCTCCTCATGCTGCCCTGTCCCCAGGGGATGTTCAATCATAACAGGAGAAGATAGACCCTAAATATAAAAGAAACAGAGGTAGATGATGGGGACAGAGAAGCAGAGAGGAAGAAAGAGCACAAAATACCATTTGAGTCTTAGGACTTACTCAGGTCCACTCAAACATCGAATTTCCTCTTTGCATAAACCAATAAATTCCCTGTATTACTTAAGATGATTTTGTGTTTTTCTCATTTTTTATTATCCTAAAGGTCTGATATACAGAAAATATTCTTTCATTAATAAAAGTATTAAAATACTATCCCTTCTAAATTTATTTCTGCTTTTCATATACAGCAATAAGAGAGGAAGTTATTATGAATCTTTCAATACTTAGTTTGTTTATAATTGAGTCTTACTAGGGAAATGTAGTATCATTAAGGAAGATAACAGTAATCAAAATACCAATATTATCCTCTTTATTAGAGTAAAAATACAAAATATGCAGATAGATGAATTGTAGACAATTAATGAAATCCACTGAAACTTGGAACACAAATAGATTATATGGAAGATAGATAGATAGATGATAGATAGATAGATGATAGATAGATAGATAGATGATAGGTAGATGATGCTTTGCATCTGGCAACAGATAAGCAGAATCAATAATACTCAATTAATATCATAGAATTTTTACTTTAAATCAGCCTGTGTTTGGTATTCCTTGCAAAATGATCCCAACCAGATCTATGTCAAAGCCTGGGGATAAGGAAGGTTCCATTGAACACTATTTTCTTCCATTAATCCCAAAACACCTGTCAGGTCACCCTTAGGAAGCCCTCCTTTGTGCTTCTAGAGGCCATGCTCATAAGTGAAATAAATCAGACCCATGTGTGTAAACGCTGCATTGACTCCCTAGTATAAGAACCTGAGAGAGTAAATAAAACATGAAAAGTACAATAGACACAGTGGAAAGGAAAGAATCTGTTCAAAGGGAAGGAATAAGTGGGATGAGGAAAAGGCTAGGAGGAGGGAAGAGACCTGTTTCTGTATATACATGCAGGATGGCTTGGGTAATTGGACCACTGATTTCCGCTGGCCTATTGAAAGAAGCAAGTTAATGCTTAATTTTTTTTCTCCCTTTTAATTTTTATAACTTTTAAAACCAATTTTGCATGCTTATATCTGGTAATCTAAACAACTAATTTGAAGACAGCATTATGCAATATAACAACCAGTGTTGAATTCCAATTATTTTGTCTAATGAAAGTCTGTATCATTTCTAATGTTTTTTTAACTTTTCATTTTCTTTTTAACTTTTTAAATTCTCCTTAAAAATAATAAAAAGCAAGCCATCCTTTGGCGTGAACATTGACTCTTCCTTGGTTTTCCCTTTAAAGAAAACGTCTTTGACAGGTAATATCACATGACTTTCGTCTGAAGATGGTAGTAGTAACGTGGATGAATTTGAGCCAGACATCCTTCGATCAAAGCTTGTTGCTCTGAGTTCTAACCCTCCCCTCACGTTTTCTCCTCTCTTTGGACCTTTTTCTCCTCCTCTGAAATGGGCACAACAATACTATGCACACCCGCTGTTGGTGTGGGATTGCCAGGGGTGAGCCTCACACGGCTCCAAGCCTGGCTGCAGACATGAAGCATGTGCTCAGTCAGTGGCAACTGTTACGTGGAGGCTGGGGTGCCGGCTGGGGAACCCAGCCAGGAGCCCAGGTTACGCTTCTGCAATGGTTTGGATGTGAACTGTTCACATACATGGAGGGTTTGGTCCCCACTGCAGAGGGGCCTTAGAGAGAAGAGTGGACCACGACAGTTCTGGCCCCATCAGTGGGTTGGTCCCTGGTGTGTTCATTAGCTAAGCTAAATGGTCTGTTAGAAAAAGAGGCCTCATTGTAGAAGTGGGCTGTGGGGAAAGGCATGACTTTGAAGGTGTTTCTGATCCCTTTCCTCATCCCCTCTAAGCTCTTCCCTTTCTCTCTGCTTCCTGGGTATTGTGAGGTACTATTTTCCTAGATCATGTTCTTCTCCCATGAGGCCTGCACCCTGGAACAAGCCAACCATGAACTTAACTTATGAAGCTGTGAACAAAATAGGTGTTTCTCACTTGTTTATGTCAGGTAGTTAATCATACCATGTAAAGCTGACCACGACAGCTTATTTCTCCAAACTCTGGGTAACCACAATCACAGGAGCCCCATCTTCTTTGCCTGATAAATGGCAACACTAATGCTCTTATGCCTGATCTCCAGTGGTTAAAAAAACCAAACCTGAGGCATATGTTTTGAGGATAAATTGAATTAACAGGAATAAAAGAAGTTCAGAAAAAAATAAATGGATTTTTATAAGTAATCAGGCTCTCAAGGGAAAACGGTTAATTCTTTCAATAAATATTTGCCAAGTGCTTACCAGACACAAGGATTAAAATATAGTGTAACTGCAAGGCACTGATATAGCCTGCCTGGTGGTGGAAGAAATTCAGAGAAGAATACAAGAGCTGGTTAAAAATGGAGGTAAGGTCAGAAGTGGGAGATGAGTCAAGAACCAAATTTTCCTCTTCTGTTTTGCAGCAGGCGATCACCACAGTTTTCCTGCCTCTGTCCCAGTGTGGCCAACCCATAACCTGTTTCTCATGCCACCAATTTATTAAGCCAGCATCTCATGAAGTTAAGTCAGGCCCTTGATTCTAAATGGTTTGGAAGGTGGGCTGCATCCACACACCATTGATTTAAGGCAGGCTGCTTTCCAAGGAGCAGAACATATTTAGAAAAAGGTTGAGATAATTATTCCGGGGAATTTGGAATTTGGGTTGTGTTTTCCCATTTACCCCATCTTCACTGGCCCACTAGTTTACTGCAAATTTTCCTCAGGCCTCAGTGAAGGGACTGGTGCTACTACGTGTTCTTAGGCTTCTGATCACGGCAGGGTGGCTGCCCACCTTTTGTTCTTTTCTTACCTTTTGTTTCTCACTTTCCATTTTTCTCCCCGATCCACACATACAAGACCTATGAAGTGAACAGGATGGGGTGGGGTGTGAGCCTCAGCCTCTTGAACACTTTTGTTTGAAGCGTTTAATGGAAGCTTTTGAGGCCTTGGAAAGCAAAATGAGAAGGAGCAGCTGCTCGCCCACACTGAGCCTCCATTAGTAAAGGGATTCACATATGTCAGCAAGGTATCAGGACTCTAATATAGGAAAACCAGACAGAGAACCCTAACAGGAGAAAGGTACCCTACTGCTGTCTTAGGAATAGCTCTTCCTGTGCAAAACCTGAGCAGAACGTGAGCCTGCAGGACCACATCTGCTACACATCTGGGCTCCCCAGACAGACTTTCAGCTCAGTAAATCCCACCTCCTCCATACAGCTGACTTTTAAAACAATCTTGCATTCCAGAATGTACATTTCCAAATGTTGGCTGCCCTTCTCAAGTTGCCACCTCAGGGGGGACATTATCTCATCCCTGAGAGCCACTCTCAATTGCTTTCTGGAGAACAGGTCTGTGAGGAAAGTCAAGGCCAAAATGAATTTTGACATTTCGAGAGAGATGCTTGAGTGTGGTTGATGGAGCGTGTAATCTACCCAGCAATGTGGGTCGGGGTAGGAAAACAGGGTACAAGTTAGTATAAAATGTCTACTGAGACAGGCCAGGCAGGTTCTGTTCTAGGTGCTCTGGGTGAATTGTCTTATTTAATTTTCAGAATAACCTCATAGTTCAGACAGTATCACTGTGATTTGACAGAGCAAGAAAGTAAGATGTGGAGAAGTTAATGAATGTGCCCCGTGGTGGGGCCAGCATCTGACTCCCAAGTCCCTGCTCTCAAGCATGTCATCCCATCTCCCTGAGCTACCTTAATGGCTTGTCCACTGCTGAGCTGACTCCAAAGCCAGGACAAGGACTGCAGGACTCAACCTCTTTCATTTCCAAAGGTCATCATTCAAGTTATTCCTCAGCCGTCTTTTTGAAGAAAGTTCCTATTAAAATACACATACATTATTTGGAGAGCACTTATTCAAATATACTTTAGATAGATGATAGATAGATAGATAGATAGATAGATAGATAGATAGATAGATAGATAGATAGATAGATAGATAGACAGATACATAGATACATAGATACATAGATACATAGATGATAGATAGATATTCAGAGATTAAAGAAATGAAAGAGAACATGATAAATGGGTCCACTGTGTTTTGATGGAGCAAAAACTAGCAAAAGGCCCTGATCCTTGAATTCCATGGAATGAAGCTAATATTGTAGCCATTTCATCTGGCCATCCATCCATCCACCTATCCTTCTATCCATCCATCCTTCCTTCATCACTTCACTTAACAGATATTTATTAAAGGCCTAAAATGTTCCAGGTATCACGGGGATACAGTTGACTGAGGAGCATGATTGAGATGAGGTAAAGTCGAACTGAAGGAAATCCAAGCGCGTCTCCAGGCAGAATTCTCCCTCTGGGTTGGGCAGAGCAAGTGCACAGGAGTGCAGACTGCCTGAGCCCTGGGAAGCACTTCCCTATGTTCACACGGGAAACTGCTACTTAGACCTAAAGAATCTGAGATTGTAAATATGTATTGTATCTTAACTCCATAATTCCACTACTGTCACTTCAACCTCATGAAAAAATAATGTTAGACACTGTCACTATGCTCCCCTGAGAGTCTTCATGTAGCTATGGTACAAGGATTGCCACCAGTGTCCACTGCAGCTTTACTGGGTAGCTTCAGTACCAACAATATCAAGAGCATCCATAAACACTTTTTTTTTTTCACGCAACCAGGGATTGAACTCAGTCCCTTGCACTTGCCAGGGAAGTGCTTATACTACTGAGCCATCTCCCTGGCCCCAGCAATTTGTTTCTTGAGAATCTGTAGAACCTATAGAGCTATTTCTTCCTCTAATTTTGGAATAGGGAGAATAAGGCAACAGAGTCTCAATACTTACTCTAATCTGAAACTAGGCTTTTTTTTTTGAACCTGGGATTGAACTCAGGCCCTTGTGTTGCCAGGCAAGAGCTTATTCTGAGCTATGTCCCTACCTCCTAAAACTAGGCTTATTAACAGGAGCCAGACTGATTTGGTCCAAAAGATAGAGTTTTGATGGAAGACTCATAAAATTAAAAAGAATACAACTCAAATGGCTGCCAAGAATAAGCATTTCAAACAGCCATATATCTGTTACTAATGTTTTAGCTGACAGTGAGCTAGCAGTCATTGAGCATTACTGTGTGAACTGCTCCACATCCACTGTCTCATTTACTTCTCATATTCACATTAGGGAGCCAAGACTGCTGTTATTATCCCCATCTTACAGAAAGGACAGATGACTCACGCAAGGCCTCAGTGCCCTTGCATGCCAGTCACGTTTGGGACCCAGGTCTGACTGATCACAAAGCCCACTACAGAGCCCTCTGCAGGCTCTGAAGTGTTTCTCTCCCCTTCCTCCAAAGCAAAAAACATTAGAGCAGAAATGACCTGGCCCTCTTCCTTAAGTAAGGAAGGTTCTATAAGAACAGGGAACCCAACATCACTACATTTTATGAGTAAAATTTTTTAAATGTGTGAGAATCTGATGAAAAGTTATCATTTTTAACTTTACTAAACAGATTTTTAAAACTATATTTCACCATCATTTTATTAAAGAAGACTGCCTTAAAAACAACAGCAACAACAAAAAGGTAAGAATTAAATATCAGGAAGTGGAATTCATTTAAACCTACAAACAAACACTATGGTATTCTGGTTCATCTAATTTTGCTTTAAACCAGTGCAATTGACAGGCACCAATCCAGAATGGTCATGTGGGGGTATCTATTCATCTATCCTTTGACTTTTGATACAACAGTTTGATTTTGAATAATTTTGCAAAAATAGAATGGTATTTATTATACTCTTTTTATAACTCAGACTTTCCATTAGCTTCATCTGGTTTCTATCCTCACCCACCACACAATTAGTCTGAATATTTGAGGTTTCCCTATTGTCTCTAGGCAGGTTCTTGAAGACAGGGTCAAATCAAGGGCAAATCTCATGGGTCAGAAGTATTCTCTGTCTTAAGTTAGTTGACCATTTCTCTAAATAATGTTTTAAAAGTAAAATCACTATATTGACTGAAGTCATTACATGTTTAAACCAAGCAAGAGAATAAAGTCTCGGGACAAATCTCACAATGACTGAAAGCTGATCATCTATCACAGTGCAAGTGGGCAGACAGAATTAACTTCTGCCCTGAGGTAGAAGGGCAGAGAGGCTGGGCTCCAATCAATGTGGGTTTGGGGTCTGATTTGTTTGGGGTCAGTGACCTTCCCCTGCTCTGATATTTTTTCAGACGCTTTCTGACCACTCGAAATCAGACAGTGCTTAGTTTATATACTGCAGGTTATCTTGAGGGCAGTAGCTCCTTTAGTGGGGTGTATGTGAAAATTCCACCAGGTAAGCTGTGAACCGTCACTTGACTTCAGTATTTGTTTTTTTGACATTAGGGGAGACAATCTCTCAAAAGTTTGTACAATGTCTTAGCATCTTCCTTGTGAAGCAAAGCACCCTTTGGGAAAGCACTATCTGGGTGGAATCTTTTAACCTGAGGAATAAAATCAGTCTTACACATCTCGCAACCCAGCTCCTGCATCCTCGGCCACCCGAACTATTTTTAGACGGCATGCACAATTATTTCAAATACTTCAGGATTTTGGCCATTTCTTTTTCCTTCAGTTTTCAGAGTGACTCTGAAAATACTGAAGGTTTTCTGAATACAAAGTTTTCTTTAGACCTAGAGACAATGATCTTCTGCATACAGGCTTATCTCAGTCCCCAGGTGTGCTCTAGCAGGGACACTTCTATGACTTTGAGCAAAGTTTTCTCAGTTTCTAAGCCTCAGTTTCCACAGATGTAAAGAGATAAACCAAGACTATATGTACTGTTCTTAGCACTTTGTCCACTGTAATGCAGAATAAAAACTCACAAAATGTGGCTGAGATCATCTGGGCTACCAAATATTTGATGCGCTCCATCCATTTCCTACCTTCTCTCCACGTTGGCTGGAACCAGTTGGGCACAGGTGTCACGTCTGGGCTGAGACAGTGATCCTACTTGAGATGGTAGCGTCACAGCATGGAGAGATTCTGTATCACTTCTTGCAGAAAACTCATGCCGTGACATTTCATTTTCTTTTTTAAATCTTTTATTTATTTGGTGCAGGGTCTCGCTGTGCAGCTCAGACTCATAGTGATCCCCCAGTCTCAGCCTACTTAGTTCTGGGATTGCAGGCATGCCCCACCATATCCAGTTTCAGTGACACGTACAGAGCATCCAAGATCTGGGTCCAGCATAGCATGGGATCAAACCGAGTCCTTGTGCTTGCCAGGCAGGTGCTTAAACCACTGAGCTATCTCCCAGCTCCATATCAAGTTTTTACGAAAGCACAACCAACTTTCCCATGCAAAGGCATGGCAATGTGTTATCTCACAGTTCTGGGGGCTGGAAGCCCATGGTCAAGCTATCAGAAGGTTGGTGTTTCTGAGAACTCTCCTACTATCTATCGGTGGTCACCACTTTCCTGAGTCCCCACATATCCGTGTATGTCTGACTTTGATTTTCTATTTTTTTCTTGAGATGAGGTCTTGTTCCTCATCATAGTCTGTGATGGCCTAGATCACACAAGTCAGGCTGAGCTGGCCTCCTGCCTCAGCCTCTCATACTACAATTACAGGTGTGGCACCACCAAGCCCTGCTTTAGGTTTCCTCTTGCACAATTCATCCCACAGCACTGAACAGCCAGGATTTCATTGAGGGTCGAGGCCCTGAGCACTGGGCCTCTGGTGAGAATTGGAGATGAATCCACTGTGTGAACAGGCTTTGGTCTACAGCAAGATCCTTGCAGCCAACCACTCACAAGGCAGGAGCAGCTAATCAATCCTCTGAGTTTTGAACTGAGCTAATTTGAATGATCTCTGATTCATGGGGAAGTAGCTTGAGCCAGTTTAAAGGGTAGAGCATTTTCAAAGTCCCTTAAGATCACAAGGAGTGGCTTTTTCAATATTTCTCTTCCTCAAGTTACTAAAATAAAACAGAAAATTTAAAAACAAAAGAATATGCAGTTCACAACTTGCTCTTCAACTTCTGTGCCCTTGTGAAGTTGTGTCTATCAGAAGTAAGAGGGGAAAGCCTGGAGAGATTGCTGAGCAGCATAAGTACCTGCCTGGCAAGCAGAAGGTCCCTGGTACCAAAAGAAAGCAAGAGGGGCTCAGGCGGCTGACGGACTCGCTCTCAGAGCTTGGTGGCCCAGCTCCCTGGGTGTGCACTGCCTGCAAGTAAATAAAGCTCAGGCCACAGTCATTTCTAATTAGATGAAAGTATTTCCTTTTAAATTGTTTTGGCTGCTCTCTTTGAACATATTAAAGACCAATTAGGGGTTTCACCTATCCTTTAGGGTCGTTTCGCTATTTCAGACTCATGCATATGTGTAAAAACATAAAAGAAAGTTAAAGCAAGACTTGGAGCCTGGAGATATGATTAATTGTTGGCCTTTTAAAAACAAGTCACTACCCAAAGCTAAGTAATAGATGGAGGCTGCCTCCAGCATAGTTCATCTGAGTGGTAGGTGATAACTCAGAAATGCTTTTGCAGGCAAAACGTCTCAAGCAGCCCCAGGTACGTAAAAGAATTGGGGGGAACAGTCACATGTCAACCTTCAGCCCTCATTTTTCACTGGAAGAAATTGAACAAGTCCATCTCAAATTAATTCCAGTTTATACTATGATTGTTTCTTTTTTCTTCTTCTTTTTGAGACCTTCCCATCCCTCACATGATGTTTTTTTAAAAAAATTTTGTAATAAAAGTTTACAACTTTATTTTTTTAAAAAAACCAGCAAGCTACAAACACATGTAAAGACATTAAATTGTCAAAAACTATATTATCATTAACATAAAAGTATTAACAAAATTACAGACATTATTCTAGTTTCACTGTTTCTTTCACTTAGATATTTTCTTCTATATCAGGATCTTAATGTTGGATTTGTTATTTCTACTTAGTCTCCTCCAGTCTGCAATAGCTCTTCAGATACTCATAATCTGACTACTTTCAAAGATTACTGATCACTTATTTTATAGAATGTCCCTGAGTTTGTATTTGTCTTGATATTTTTAAAATTTATTTATTTGTATTTTAACTTGAGTGAAAAATAGAAGCTAAGAGAACAAAGACATAAACAGGGTAACATATAATGATACATATGTTACAGATTTTCAA
>PVKA01053408.1:0-11251 GCA_004027165.1 Ctenomys sociabilis | reverse complement strand
CTTCCTTCCTTCCTTCCTTCCTTCCTTCCTTCCTTCCTTTCCTTCCCTTCTTTCTTTCTTTCTTTCTTTCTTTCTTTCTTTCTTTCTTTCTTTCTTTCTTTCTTTCTTTCTTTCTTTCTTTCTTTCTTTCTTTCTTTCTTTCTTTCTTTCTTTCTTTCTCCCTCCCTCCCTCCCTTCCTTTCCTTCTTTCTTTTTATTTTTTAGTAAGGGTCTACAGGGCCTCACTATGCAAATTGGACTCATACTGATCCACCTGTGTTCAGCTTCCCAAAGAACTGGCACATGCCACCACGTCCAGTCTCAATCACCCTCCCGGTGTGCCCTGGGGGCAGGGCCGACAAGGCAGATTGGTGAGTGGCAGGCCGGCAATTGGCAGGCCGGAGATTGAATCCTGGCCACTGAGTATGCATAAACAGGTGCTTTAATCCGCTGAGCTATTCAGCCATCCCTTCGAAAACTTTCTTGAAAAAGACTTGTTAAAATTCCAGGAAACTGTATCTGGAATATACCATTCTGATGGGGACAAGAAAAATTACACTAAAAAGGAATAACTGTGTTTGATCATCATATTTCAGCACAATTAAAAGAGGCTAGTGAGATGCTGGCATCAGTGTTGAAGTAAACAAACGTGTGTGACACAGCAGACATTTGTGTTGCTGCTTAAGTAATTCAGAGCCTGGTGCACCTGCACATGAGTTCTTGTATGGCTAGCACTCTGATTTTCAAGACAGCAGCTGTGGGAATTTGATGCCTCCCCCCCTTGTCTCTAGCTCTGCATCTGTCCCAGAGCCTCTGCTACCTCAGCCCGCAAGAGTGGTCTGGTCAGGATCCTGGCAACCTGTACAAGCACAAGTGTTGTAGCCATGGTTTGCAAGGGAAATAATTTAATGTGGGAACAAAATTTATAGAATTACTTTATAGTGGTCATCCAAAGAGTCAAATATAAAGAATGCAGAAAATCTGAGGGCCTGGATCACATGGCAATGTCCTGCATGAGTCCAGCTGAAGGTCTAGATCCCATAAAAATGCCCCCCATAAGTCCAACTGGAAGACAAGAGCCCATGACGATGTCTCATGCAGGCATTTCACAGATCTGTGCTGAGAAGGCCCCAAGGTCAATAGTGGGAGTTAGAAGGTCTGTGCTGCATGATGAAGGCTCTGTGTCAGCTGGCTGAGGGACCTGTGCTGGAGCCAGGAAGCACTGCTCAAAGTATGGACCAGCACTCTCCAGGAAAGTACTGAGCTGTGCACCATATTCCCGTCGGAGCCAGGAATCAATACCTGAAGCATGGACCAGAGCTCCCTTGAAGTGAAATATAGCCATCTACAGTGACATCAAAGCCTCTGATGATGAGAACAGCCAAGTTTATTTCAGGAAGGCCAGCATGACAACCTCCTCCAGAAGAACCAACAGCCCCAAGGCAGTCCAAAGCCTCCTAGCAATGCCTCTTCTTCTTTGCTAGTTCTTTTTATTTTGTGGGCAGCAATCCTCAGGTGGGCCCCCTCATCCAGCACCGCACTGATTCAGTTCATCTGGGTGTTACAAGTCAACCACCAGTTGTCAACCCACCACAACAGGACAAGCAGCAGATTGCCAATATTGTGTCTACATCCTGCCTAGGGGACAGGTTATGCAGGTACTGCTTGTTCACACCCATTTATGTTGAGGCAATGCTGTTCAGATTTCTTGTTCCCTAAATTGAAGTCACTGACACTGGAGACTATGGACAAAGCTTCCCGTGTGGCCTGCAAAGCTCTGGCCAGGAGCCCAGCCCCACCCTAGAAAGGCAAGTTGATTGTAAGTATCCGGTGATCCCTGGGGCACCCTGACTATTATCATTCATCTTTAACACTGGGTAGCATGAATTGGGGGATTTACCTCTGCAAATACCTGGGCTTCCTGGGTAAATAGGTCATGCCTGTACTTAAACTGTTTTCCATGAAGTCTTTAGCCCAAAACTTGTTCCAGCAAGATTGAAACATCTCAATCTCTACCCCAGGAGAGAGCCTACATATATAATATTTATAAAACTTAAGGACATTACTGCCATTATTCTATATAAAGTTTCAGGGTGTTTTGGCCTAAGCTTTAAAATGTTTGCTTGATGTATTTCTAAGAAACATGTATCTTTGCTTGACAAAATAAACTTAATTCCTCAAAGAACCACTCAGTTTCCTGCTATAGCATAAGGGTACACATAAACACCAGGTATGATTTATTGTGCCATTGAAGAAGACACTACAGGTAGGCAGGCAGGGGTGTTGCACTTGCACAGAATTTCAGATACTTTCTCTGTGTCTGCCTTCCTCTTAGATGAAGAAGGATGGCTCAGGTCAGGCACTCAGAGGTGACCAGAAGGAGGGTAGTCCCCACCCTTCTTATAGGGAGAGAAGGGTCTTTCCTAGGAATTCTGCAGCAGGTATTCTCTAGTCTTCATTGACTAGAGACACTGCACATGGATATCACCCACACATACAATGCCAGCAATATGTCATCTTGCTGCTGTGGAACTGTGTTCTGTGGCCACGAGAGATCTGAGACACATTGTCATATCAATACTGTGTCATGCAGTTACCCAGGCACAGTACTGCACAGCTAGTTCTGAACTATCTCAAGTTATCTCTCTTGAATATTACAACAGGGATACTGCAAAATTCTGTCACTCATCACACTGCTGTTTCAAGTCCTGTCATACACTCTACCCAACTGTGTCATAAAGTCACCCTGAAATGGTGTCACATCCCTACCTCTAAAAGTAGAAAGCTGTGTGCACTGGTAACTGACCTGTGTGGTTCTTGCATGATGGGTAAGACCTGCTAGCAGATAGCTAAAGGGAGCATTGGACCAGCTACTGACAAGGGTCTGACCTGTGGATGGCAGCTGACCTATAACCACTGGCTTATGGACCAGTCACTGACCTGGTGCTGAAACACAGCCTTGGAAGATGTATAGGAAGGAGCCTAAAGACTCAGGGAATCTTCTATGGTTAGACAGAGTTGAATGATGGACCATGTGAGGTGAAGTCGTTAGGAGGAGGATCGATCTGCTGACCCAAACAAGAGGAGCAGCTAATGGAGTGAGATAAGGAAAGAGGGCTGTAAGTAGTGTTAAGCCCCTAAGCTTGTTCCATGGACTCCAGGACCTGGGCTCTTCCTCATCAGCAGGGCAGCAGTGAGATGGCCACCCTCTCCCTGCAAGGAATGGAGCAGATGGACAGGGACTACCTGCCTCAGATGGTGCTTTTGCTCATGAGGGTGATGCAGGTTCTTGCTTCTAAATTTAAGATTGGAGGTTGGATGGGGGTTGGGTGTAAGCACAGAAATCAGGTCAGCCAGGCAGAGTCATGTCAAGAAGCCGTGGGTGCAGCTGTGTTGCTGACCCAGGTTCCTTACGTTTGCAATGGACAGTGTCCGCAATACTTAAAGCAGGAAGATTTTCTGGGCAGGGTGACCCTGCAGTCACGTCCTTCACCAAAACTCAAGGGTTTTTATTAAAACTATCAGCCACATGCTTGCTGCTTAATTTATGCAACTGATATTTCAGTGTCATTGAATGTTTTTCAAGTTCTTAGCCTCATTTCTCATTATCCAAGTTCATTATTGTTTTAAGTGTTTGCATCATACTTCAGGGGCATTTGCTATTGCAATTATCTAATGATTGTGCAATAAGACATTTCCAGTGTGCTATATAGAAATAGGTGCACATGGTCCCAAGGTTTCAGGAGCTCTGAACTGCCTCTTGCAGATGACAAGTGCATGGCAAGGCAGGCTAGGATGCCAAGGAATTGCCAGGGCCCCCACATCCTTGGTGCAGAGAAAGCTAAAGAGCAATGCTCCTGCAGAGCAGGGGAGCAGGAGTCAGCCCACCATCCACTGCCTCCTTCCAGGCCGCAGCGCCCACCATGTTCCCCCTGTTTGTCTCTGCACTGACAACCTGACTCTTCAAAGTGTCACTAATCAGCCGGATCCCAGTCAGCTTGGAGGCTTTTCAGGGCTTCTGGCAATGTTCCCACAGCTCTGGGGACTGCAGCTGCCCACAAATGGAGGATTCTTTCTGTCGTGCACGATTCAAAGGCAGAGCTGCCGGGGAGGCAGTGTTATTCCTTGCTAGCAGGAGAACAGAATACATTGTTTTAATGCTCAAATATGTCATTTCAGAAGAAAATATGTAAGTCCTCCTGCCTGAGCCCACTTCCCACTCCTTATTTGTGCAAGTGAGAGCTCACATCCCATAGCCCACGATGTTCCCACGGACGAGTCCTCAGAAAATCTTCCATAGCAATTTAGAGACTGCAAGGTGTAATGAAATCGAAGGCTTGGAATGAGCTGCAGGAAAGGAAGCCTGGGGCTTGCCTTTTGCCTGCCAAGGAATAGTACCAGTGGCCTACTCTTGAGGGGCTTCGTGCAGAACTGGCTGAGTGGAAAGCAGCTCCTGCAGGCTCTGAGGGCTTTGGGAGCTCCTGAGCTTTGAATGTTCTCAGAATCAGAAAAGCTCCTGTGTCCTGGGATAGTGTCCATGCACAGCATGGTAGCCTTTCATTGTGCAGTCACAGGAGGTGCTCAGAGACCTTTGTTGCTCACACAAATATGGAAGACACTACCTTCAACAATCTTGAATAGCACTTGGCAGTTTCCAAGTATCTGAGTATTTAAGAAGTGAACCCTGTGTGCCACTCTGCAATGGCCATCTCTGGAACCCAAGGGTTCTCTCTGGATAGCAAGGTGTGTGCAAGTTCTGAGTGACAGGAGCGGCAGCGCCTGCCCAGCAGGTGAACTCAAGACACAAACATGGCAGGCGTGGAGCAGGATACTGTCCAGGCTCCTTGCTGGTTAGCTGGTCCTCAACTAGTTTCATCTAGGAAGCAAAGACAAAACTCAATCTGGAGGTAAGATAGGTGGTTTTTCTTTATTGTGGTATCTCCCAGAGAAATGGAGATTCAAGTAAAGTATGAAGAAGAAACCATGAAAAATGACAGTTTCTCCCTTTTCTTGAGACTTTCACAGTGCCTCTCACTTTCTTTTCATAAAGTGCTGTCTAAGTTTCCTTTTTCTCTCTACAAAGCAGCACGTTGTGGAAATGCAGGACAGACTAGTAGATAAAGAAAAAAGAATCAAATTTGGTGTGCTCTAATTTTCTCCCTTTGTCCTTGGCCATCCCTTCTCACTTCATCACTTGCAGAACTGATTGTGAGAGTAGCACAGACAGACCTCAGAATTTCTTCCCTCAGTGTAGCAGATTCTTCCTCTAGAAAGGCATGGGGCCTCCAAAGGTTGGCACACAACAGATGACATTGGATGTAAGTGTGGTGGTTACCATGGTTCCCAGAGATGATGGTGACAGGAGGGCAGATGCTGGTGATGGTGATGGTGGTGGTGGTGAAGATGATGTTGACAATATAGTACCAAAGAGACATGCAGAGAATTTCTGTTGCTGAGATCAGACATCTTCTATGAGGAAAATGTGTAACATTTGAACCCAGATTGAAAGATGTTTATAATTTTTAGAGCAGTTTTATTGTGGGAAAGTCTAACTCTTAAATCAGACAGAAATACAATTGCTGATTCTGAGATATTCAGAGGAACTGATCCTATGAAGGACTATGAATTGGGGTGGGAGGGAGGTCTTGAGACTCAGCAGAAGGCTTCAGGTGGAGGATCCAGCGTTTCACTGGGGTGGCAGTGGGCAGCACAGAGAAGTGTGTTGTGTGTGCCGCATATGCTCAGGCTGTTGAACAGGCAGTCATGAGGACAGAGAAGCAGCCAGGACTCAGACTCCACAGTTTCCTTTGGGTAAACTCCCACTAGTGACATCAGTAAGGAACTTTCTCATGTTTCTTTCCACAGTGGACTCTGTGGGAGGGTTCTAAAGGCTTAAAGAGTTTAATGTAGACAGAGGTGTATAACAGAAGAGAAAGGGAAGGCACCAAGCTGTACCTGAAATGGAAGTTGGTTCCTTCCCTTGGCATAAGGTCTGCAGAGCTTCTTGGTGTGTTGAGTGGGGTAGCAGGGACAGGCATGCAGGCCCAAAGGTCAAAACAGGGAAGGGTGGTCTCTGATGGAGCACAGGCATCTATGGTCCTTTGTCAGCACAGAGAAATGCCATTGTGTTTAAATAGAGAAGCAAGCACACATCACAACAACAGAGCAAACATTGGGAACTAAATTTTCTTTTATTCATTCTTTACATGTGAGTTCCTCATCTCAGCAACATAAACCAGCAGTTCCATCTCTCACTATTGGCTTGGCTTGTGCCACATTTAGTTGCCTGCTGTTACAGGCAATGTAACATTTGGGTTACTCATGAGTCACTTGCCTGGTACACAATTAGAGTGCACTCAATTATTAAGAAAAATTTCCAGATGCCCTTTGTGTGAGTGCCTTCATGTGATATTATATGCAGGTCGTATGCTGGAAGATCATAGTATTCCCATGCACATTTGCAGAGAAGTCAACATTTCACTTGTAGTTTAGGAAAACCCTGGTCTTGTGCCATTCCTTTCTCCCAGGAAAAGTACTTTCTAGAATGCATGAATCTTTGCCTCATCCCTGAGAGGACTGTACAGGCAAAAATTTCCTGTGTTTACAGATGGGTCTGTTGAAGCATGTATGAAGGGTGATTTTTCTAAAGTAAAATCAATTTTCCAGTGCAGTGTGATTCTGATTGCTATACCCACACTTATGTCCTGTCTCTCATTGCAGGATGGGGAACAGGTACAAGGTGCTGGCCTCTAACTGGCTGCATGGTTCATGGCAGGAAGTGGGTTTTGGTGCACCAGAAGATGCGACCCTAACCAGAGCCCCTGTAGACCATCTCAGAACCTCTGCAGCCCTCATGCGAGCTGTGCCACCCTAGGGCCTCCACGAGCCCCATCTCTGGGGTTTCTTTCACAGTGGGAGGAAGAATCTCTGGGCCTTCTTTCTCTTACCTAGTTTGCATTTATAAAATAATATTTCTATGTATTTTGATGAATTATAATTTCTCTGATTTTATGATTATTCTTCCAAAATTTTTATTAAATAAGATATGCAACAATATCTTTTGATGAATGTGTATGTAATGAAATGAGTCATACATAGAGTTAAGAAAAATAATTAGTTCAGCACTTTCAGCATGACCTGTGTGTCCACAAGCATGTGCATATATGTGTGCACGTGTTTGTGTGTGTGTATGCATGTAGAAATGCTTCAGTCATAGAGTGCCTTAGTTCCACTCCTTTGGCACATTTCTGATACACTCAGTGGCAGTTCTCTCTCTTCACAGCTACATGACACTGACCTATGCACATGGGTCATAGTGTCATTCTGAATCCGTGCATGGACATGCAGATACTGCCCTATAGTGGTTTTGTGAAGAATATTGCAGCAAATACGGGAGTTCTGGTGTCTCCTACACAGACTGATTTCATATCTGGATGAACAGAAGGATCCCAAGTCACATGAAAATGCAATTTTTAACTCTGGAGGAACTGCTGTCATGCTTCCTCCAAGGTGTGACCACTCTGCGGTCTCCTCCAAGATGTACCACTGCATCCCACATGGCTGTCTATGTTCCTGAGGAAAAACAGTGAGTGGATTTAGAAATAAGACAAGAGACAAAAGCTGAGGTCAGGTGGAGTCCTGTCTGGATGGGAAGAAAGGAAGTGAACAACCACCTTAGGGGCATTTATTTATACATTTGACAAAGTTAGCATCAGGCAAAACAGGGTTGCCTAGTGACTAGTTGTTGGAATTCCCTCAGGAGATGTATTTTCTCAGGTAGCCTGATTGCTTCAGCGCTCTGGCCTTGCCTTGTCCCCACACCTGTGACCAATTTCCAGCTTCAGCTGCTTCTTACATTCTACCAGGGTTGATTCCTTTCTCCTGCAATTTTACTCCTCCTCTAAAAAGTTTTAATTTCTGATTTATTTTACTTTTTCTGATCCTTTCATTATATAAAATTTCCAAACAATAATTGATTTCTACTTGTTTGACTATTACCCCCGTCATCTCAGATTCCCAGCATCAGTGAGGTCACCTTCATTTGCTCCTATGTGACTGCATTTCCATACAGACCAGAAATAAAGCCTGTTCATTTCTGGATGGGATCTTCAACTTCCCCCTATGTAGTGCATTTATCTTACCTTCTCATTCTGCTCAGCACAATGTTTATCTCATGTGTTTTTCTTGGTAACATAGTTTTGACTCCTCACCCCTTCTTTGTCAAGCAGTTATACATGAAATGAGTCTATGGAAAACTTAATTTCTTTTTTATTTCCCATATTGTAGAATTAGCAGTGTAAGATGATTTTTAAATGTGTTCATCTACTCACTTGAGTTCTCAAATTCCAATGTGAAAACCATTTGTGCAGTGGAACAAATGGTGCATTATATTAGTGGATTTGTTTCTTAAGAGGGTTACTTTACCATAATCTGCCAGAAATTTTCCCTTTTTTAAAATAATGAAGTGGATTTCAATGACTTCCAATAGTGAAATCATTGCTGCATGCCCTGTCCCTCTGGAATTCTGATGACACATGATGAATTGTAGTGTTTTGGGTAAAGCCTAGACCTGCTTCTTCCTCTTTTTCCATCTCCAATTATGTCTTCCTAGGAGCAAACATGTGGGTATCATCTCTCATCCTACAGTGGAAAGAAAAAGAAATCATTCTCTCTGTCCTTTCATAGGCAAAATCTTTATTGGGTTACACTGTTAGACTAGTTAGTTTCATTGGCTCTCTACTGCAAAAGCTAACTCAGTCAGGACTTGGACTCAGGATTGGTGCAAATTTAGGGAAACACTTGTACAAGTAGGCAGCTCCAAAGCGAAAGCAGCCCATCCTTGGAAGAAGCTGAACTAGCTGGTCTTTCCTCTGGAGATGTGGATGCTAAAAACGAGCTCCCTGTTGACAGACCTTGGGCTATGAGCCGGCTGTGGAAGCTGTCCAGCTGAATTGTACACTGAGATATAGGGAGAGATTCTTCATGAACAGGGATGTGATCAGGAAGAGGAAATTGATTCCGTGGTCAACAACCAACACCTCAGGATTAAATGTTCCCCAACAGAAACCTTACCCCCATCTTGGGAAATCTGTTTCCTAATCTTACATTTGGACCTATATAACATGGCCCTCTCCTTTCAGCAATGCTTTTAACTATGAACATCAATACTGGGGACGGGGCTTCAGGGAAAGGAGAGGCATGAGTTGCTATGGCCATTCCCAGGACAGATTATGTAGGTGCTGGGGGGCAACGATAGTGTGGATGGTGCTGTCCCTCCACAACTTGTCTTATCCATAGACTGTGCTTCCAGAATGATGTCAGGTGTAAGGCCTCTGGACTCATGAGTCTGTAGGCTGGTGAAAGTTTAAGGAATGCAGGATTTTGCTTAGAATAAGGAGACTCAGGAGGTGTAGGGTTAGAACTCAGCCCTTTATAATGAAAAGTTGCTAGTAAATAAAGAAGCCAGATTCTGGGTGACCATCTCACACTGAAAAATAAAATTATCCTTTGGCAACATAAAAAACTTATAATCAATCCAGTTAAAATTTAGACCTCTCTTGTTCTATTTTACCCAACTCTTAGATAAGCATCTTTGAGATAATTAGCTACAGAGTAATTATTACCTCTTGCTGTAACATTCAAAATAGCCTAAATCCTACAAGAACTCTTCTAACACCCTTTTAAAGAGTGGCCCACCTGTCACTAGGAAATAGCTCTTTTTCACTGCAGCACAGTGCTGCCCAACTCCACTGTGCGCCTGGCGGTCTGTTGTGGGGGACATTGATACATCTTAATACGAATTTACTGGGTATAAAATACTTGACCAAAATGTCACAGAATATGAAAGGGTAGCAATCTTTGTTCTGTTAGAATGAGTATTTCAGGTGAGAATTCTTGGGCCAGTCAGAGTTTCGTTCATGGTGTGTGTTCAATTTTTTTTCATATCTGAAGGATGGAGGATGATGTGGGTTAATAGGCACTGAGTGGTCATCATGTTCCAGGGTTAAGTGATGCATCCTTCATGGTTTAGCATATGGAATCTTCACAAAAAGCAAGTAAGAAAATTGCAGCCTGAGCTTCATGTAAGTGAAGTACCTGCTGGAGGCTGGGCAGCCAGTTAGTGGCAGAGCTAGCTTTTGGCCCAGAACCACCCTGGTCTCCATCCCCAGAGCTGCGTGTTTGTACCCAATGGTGCCTCAGGATCTGCTGAAGAACATTCTGGTATAAAAATTTACTTAGTGAAAAAAATTGAAACTAATGATTAAAATCAGAATCTGAAATTACATATGGGTTTCATTGGCAGGCAATTCCCAACTTAAAATTTCCTCATGTTCGGCTGAATGTGATTCAATTTTGGGAAAAGATAGCCAGCAGTGACTCCAAAGAGAGTAGAGTATGATAAGCTCTTTGCAAAAGAAAGTTGGAATCATGAAATACTGGCTTTTCCAACTAACATTCTGGACCAAAAAAAAGTAATTTAGTTTAGAAAAACCTAAAAATTTCATTTAGAATAAAATAAGAACCTCTATAGTATATGTTTTTAATTAAAAAGCAAATTTTTAATGAATGTTTTTGCAAATCTGTCAAATAAATCAAAGTTGATAACTCACCATCAAAATACAAGCAGTCCACGTAAGCAAAGAAGCAGTCCACGTAAGCAAAGGCGGGGACGGCAGAGGGTGGCGGCCGAGCTTGGGCGCTGAAATTGCTGCCCTGGGGCTCTAGGGATGCCTGGCCAGTCTGTTACATCGAGCAGAGCCTGGAAAGCTGCTCAGTTCTCATCAAAGTCTCAGAAATTGTAATTTAGCTCTTTCCACATTCCCAGTCCTCAGGGAGACTCTAGTTTCTGTACATCCATGAAAAAGAGGCAGTAGGAAGATGAGGTTTGGATGACACAAGGCTGCTGTAGCTTTCAGCCAGAGGAGGTCATCCACAGCACCCAGAGTGGGAAAATGCACACTGTCCATAAGAGGCAACTGTGTAGCCAGGAAGAAAGGATGTTCAGTTTGGAATGAGCTCTTGGACAGAGGCCTGGAATCACTCATTGGCTTCGAGCACAGCTCATCATTTATAGAGTAAGCCCCTCAGAGACCATAGGGCTGCAGTGTCCCTCGACCTCCCCTTCTGAGAGTACCCATTTCAAGGGACGATCAGAATAGCTCTTTTTGGTTTTAGAGTGGGATATTGTTGCAGAAAACATGTGTTTTCATAAATGTTTGATATGTGGGTATTTTGGATGTGTGTATTTACATGAAAGAGAGACAGAAGATCT
>PVKA01053407.1:0-11253 GCA_004027165.1 Ctenomys sociabilis | reverse complement strand
GTACAGGACTACAAGATAAACCCTGAGAAGACTTCAATGACCACATAGGAAATATAAAGTTCATGTGTTGGTATATAAGTTTTGATCTACCTAGGTCTTAACCATCCAGCAGAAAAGTATAAAAATGAAGTATACATCGTGAGCCCATAATATTAAGCTGAGCTGTAAATGGATATGGTCGACAATTTCTTTGAATAACACCCTATGGTTGCAGAATGCTGGACTGTGTTGGATTGTGGTGTCGAGGTCAAGCACCTAAGCTAGTTGAATGTCAATGGAGTGCCCACTTTTGACAGGTGTAGACAAAGGAAGGGTTGTAGAAAGAAAAAATCATCATGTGTGTGTATAGACAGTACAGTTGGGATAGATAACGCTATGCTTCTACATAATTCTATGAGAGGCAAGATCTGCACTATTGGTGGTTGGACAGGATATTATGTCAGCTTTTAGTGCTATGGTCATCCACTAGGTAAATAATTATTGAATCTTTGATATAATTCAGCTATATAAAAACCTGTAAATATAATATCATGTATGTACCTTGTACAATACCAAAATGTTATGAAAACAGTTTGCAATGTATTATTTCATCGACTCCATATGGTTATGGTGTTTTGAAACTGTCTGATTGACATTTGTATTTCAATAAAATAAAAATAAATGGAAAATAAAATAAAATAAAATAAAATAAAATGCTATAAAAATAAATAAATAAATAAATAATAATAAAAAAAAAAACAAGGGTGTGTTTGTTCCAGTCTAAAACATCTCTATTCAGATGATCTCTATTTACCCTACAGTCAATAGCCACGAGTCTTGCGGCTGCGGAATTGAGCGATGCACCTTTGTGATGATAGTCATGTAAACACTGGTGCCAAAAGGGGCAATGGAGCCCTGGGTTTCTTCAAAGCTGTTTCTCCAAAATTTTCTAACATCTCAATGCCTCTCCTGAAAAGTAATTAACTGTGAAAAATGTGGACAATATATTTAAAATGTTTTTTAGTTCATTGTTAACTTTATTGACAATCAACAATAATTATATAGCAAATTAAAAATTGTAGATAAATATTGAAATGTGAAATATAAGATATAGACAGAGTGAATTTTAGAAAATATTTCTGAAATGAATAAAGAACATGAGATTATTAATAGACTGCACATTGTAAAATAGTTATTTACAAACTTCAATGAAAGTAACAATAAAAATCGTCTAAAATAAACATAAAGAAGAGTTTATAGATCAGTCATGTAATAGTTCACTCTGGGCCAAAATCTGCGACAATTATATTCATATAATTAGAATTTTCAAAGTGCAATGGGTGAGCAATACATATTTAAGATTTAAAATGTTGAGTAGGGTCTGGAGAAGTGGCTCAATAGAATAAGCACTTGCCTGTCAACTGAGTTCAATTCCTGGTTCCACCAAAAAAAATTTGTTCAGTATTGCCAATTAGATAGTCATTTTAGATAGTCATGTCTTGCCAGCCCTGCCCCTAGGCAGGCTGAGCCAGCCACCAAGACCAGGCAGGGTGGTGCATGTCTGTAATCTCAGTGCTGGGAAGGCTGAAAACAGGAGTATCATTATGATTCCAAGGTGCACAGTGAGAATGCACCAAGTTTTATATATATATAACATTATATATATAATTAATATATAATAATTATATATAATTTCATATATAATATAATATATAATTATAATATATAATTATAATATATAATTATATATAATAAATATGTATAATTACATATATAATATTATATATATAATTTTATTTGATGCAACATATTCAATTAACATGGTTAGTGAGTTTTAGGACTCTGGCTGTTTTAAAGCTGGCATTATAGAAAATTCACAAATCACATCTCCTATGTATTATGGTGGCATAAATTTGATGTTTTGAGTTACATTTTAAATATATTATGACCTTTTTTTTAAAATGTAAGTTTTCTGTTAACTCTTCAGTATGCAGATATAAGATTATGATGCATTAAAACTTCCTAAAGTTAAGTTCTAATAGAAATTCTTATCACTATAGAAACTCAACTATAGTCTGTAGAAAGTTCGAATTTATATGTGACAGCGTAGATGAAATTATTTCAAAGCACATTTTGAGACATATTTATATTTTCTATCTCCTTAACACTTAGTTTGTTAAACCTAATCACAGTCTCCCAATAAATTATTGAATAACCATTAAAATATGAAAATAATTATTGTAGTTCTTTTTTTATTTTTAAGGAAGTGTCTACAGGGTGTTCAGGGGCTCACTACTAGATCAGCATCTCACTAGTGATCCGCCTGTTTACAGCCTCCAAATAGCTGGGATTACAGGCGCACCACGCCCAGTCTCAATTGCCAGATCAGCCTGAGGAGGGTAGGGGGCGGCAGAGAAGGGGGGTGGCCTGGCAGGCCTGGCAGCAGGCCTGGGGATCGAAGCCCCAGTCCCTGTGCCTGCTTGCAGGTGCTAATTATTGTAGTTCTAATCCAAGTCTAGAAGAAAAATATCCTAGCATCTATTTCTGAAGTGTCAACTCAGTTCATCAGAAGAATATACACGAAATCTAATATTTTTATATACACGAAATCTAATATTTTTACTTAAATATCTTTATTTATAAGCATGTATCTTTTTTTTTTTTTTTGTCTTTTTTTTGTCTTTTTTGAGACAGGGTCTCACTATGCAGTTCAGGCTGGCCTTGAGCTCACTTTGTAGCTCAGGCTGGTCTCGAACTCGCAACAAATCCTCCTGTCTCAGCCTCCCGCGTGCTGGGATTACAGGCATGTGCCATATCTTACTAATTGTCACTCCACACTTTTTAATCTACAAGTACATTATGTGGCAGACATTAGTACTGGTCTCATTTAAAACATCACAAATCCAAAATCATTTTATAATTTTTCTTATTCTTCTCATAGTAAATAAAAATTACAAGTTTTTCAAATAAAATAGACTTGTTCATCCAGTTGATACAATGATGACTGATTTTTCTTCAAAGTGTTTCAAATGAATAAAATTTAAAAATCAAGAGTTATACTTTAATTATCCAGTGACCGATTGCCAGTGAAATTCTACAAGCAGCAGTACACTGGAACAATAGCATCATGAAAAATAAGTAAAGAAAAGGGAAAAAATCAAATGTGATCAAGAACGAATTTTCATCTCTATTAACTGGCTTGTAAGAACCTGACCTGATCTGCAAGTGCATTCAAAGATCTTGAACATAGTTATATTCACAGTAATAACTGGATGCTTAAAAATTAGCTGAGGCTGATAGAAAGGGTGGGTGTTAAAAGAATAGCAGCAGGGAATTGGGCCGTATCAACTCTCATTAGCTGCAGTTTTGGTCACAGATTTTCCCAATAACATAAGTGAGTATCTTCAGGAGAAAATTCTTAATAATTCAGTCTAAGACAGATCAAAGACTGGCAAAATAGTGTCCTTAAATTAAGCTATCAAATATGACTTTTGAAAAATGTCAACCTTCACGTAAAAGACAGATTATTAGGGAGGAGAGAAAAGGGCACTAGGGATGAGTGAGGGGTTAACTGAAGAAAAAGGGAGAGGCGATGATTCATGCAGAATTTAATCACACATGGAGACATCAGAGTAGATGCCAGTGAGTTGTACAAATACATGTACTAATACTTTTTAAAACATCAAATATGTAGAAATTCTATGATTTACACTTTCTTGTATGACTTCAAATTCTGATATCTCAAACAGGTTTTAACATGGCACTATAGCGAAGCTAATACATACATTTTTGATAGACTAATGGTTATTTTTATTGCCTTTTTGTGTAAGTTTTGGCAAACTCTCAGTTAAATGTGAATACAGAAACGACAGGCGTTTTCTCTTTTTCGGTCTGTTTTTCACTTGTTACTCAGATGGTACTTTTTCTTTTAATGTATTACAAGTACTGTAGATATTAATGAAAAGATAATGAGCACTTATATGAAAAAATAAATCAAAATTTTATAACAGAATAATTAGCTCAAAACAATAGTTTATTCAGGATGTATGACAATCCTATAAGAATGGCCAAATTTTACTCAGAGAACAAGTTATTTCAAAAATATTTTATGATCTATGTTAATCTGTTTCTTGTATATTGCTAACTTCTTTTTGTCCATTACAAAGAAAGTTTTGTCCATTTATTTATTTCTTATTCATAACAGAGTGTTATGTTACTTTCAATGTAAAAATTTAAAATTATTCCATGGGGCTGGGGAGATAACTCAGTTGAATAAGTGCTTGCCTGGCAAATGCAAGGGTCTGAGTTCAATTCCCAGTTCTGCAAAAAAAAAAAAAAAGGCAAAAAATACATATTCCAAGTTACATGATTTCAGAAACTATAGTTAGTCATATGAAAACTAAATCTAAAAGTTAGCTTCAAGAGCAAATAGAACACGGCTTGCCAAGGAGATGGGTGTCACACCCAGTCAAGCCTCTTTGAATTGCATTTATCATTTCTCCACTAAATCATGCCTCTCAATATGCACTGTTCATTTATTGGACTGTGGTTTTGAAGTACAAGAAATCTTAAGGGAAAAATAACCTGTAATAAGTGGAATGTTACATTAGTAACATAATATTGTTATTTCTATAGTAAGTGTACTGTTGTATCCTGACTATATTAGTGTATATAGTCAACAGGTATGAAGGTGAAGCTCGAAGCAAAACCTGAAGATGGAGGAGGAGAAGTGCCAGTGGTGGTGACCAGGAGTCTGAAAACACATGTAGTGTACCTCACATTTTGCTAAGTGCTGACCTGAATGATATAATAATTTGTTTAATATTCAGGTGTACAGTGAAGATAAATACAGTGTGGAAGACACAAGACAACAATAACTTAGTCCCTAGTGCTTTGAGTGAGCTGCAGAGATGGAGGAAAGCTCAACGTGAAAACTGGTAGTCCAGTGGAAATGAAGAGCCAGTAGCTAGGATCTGGCAGAGCAGTCATGGAGAGGATCCTGGAAGGGAAAGAGACAGAGTCTCTGGAGTTCTCAGCCCTTCCCAGAGGCTAGCCCCATAATTCCATACTAATAGTATGAAATAGACCTGATTTCAGCTTCGAGGTCCTCAGATCACATACATGTGAATAGTGAACCCCATACAGCACTGCATTTCTATGCACAGATTGAAGCATGTTGTTAAAGCAGAGATTCATTAACTCTTATGTAACTTTTCTTCAGGATACATAGAATTTTCTCTGCAGTGCACAGGTAAAAATATAAGCAAGTGGAAATTTCAGGCTTTTATGTAGCCTAAATATCTATTTGCTATCAAATAATGAATAGCTCAAAACAACAATGTAGAAAGGCGAAGTGATAGATAAGACAAGAAGCAATGACAAAGATGATTTTTTAATTACAAAAGCTTTTTATTGAATGCCTCTTATGAAACACAAATTCTTGATTATGTTTAAAATGTATAAAGGAAGGAGTTAGCTCAGTTGATTTTTACATTTTTTTAAAAAAATCTCAGTGCCAGCAAGATAGCTCAGAAGACTAATGTGCCTCCTAGGCAAGCTTAGGTAAGTGCAGGGACTGCGGTTCGATTCCAGGCACCACATGCCACTCCAGAACCATCCCCAGGGCAGGCTGAGCCAACCACAGAGCCCAGCACTGGAGAAGCTAAAAGCAGGAAGATCACTATTAGTCCAAGCTGCACAGTGAGACACTGTAACAACCAAATATATATTAAAAATAATTAAATATTTTATTTGTTTATTTATTTATTTTCCACAGGATCTCACAGTAGTGGTCCTCCTGTCTCAGCCTCCCCAGAGGTGGGACTGCAGACATGCACCAGCATGCCAGGTTTCGATGGCCAGCATGGAATGTGGTACTAGAGATCGAGCTGTGGTCCTCATGCTTACTAGGCAGGGGCTTAAACCACTGAGCTATCTTTCTAACTCTTTCACATTGATTTTGATTGTTTATATTCTATGACATTAAGTGATCCACAGCTGTTCAAATCACTGCACTGCTGATTAGATTTAGCCCCTGTTACACTCAGAATAATAAAATTATTTATGTAGAGATGGCCACTTTCAAAAATGCAACCACAGTGTGAGTTTCTGCCTGGTTTATGTAAGTTATTCTATATTCTTGTAAGCATTGTCATTGTACCTTTGCATTGCAAGTTTCAGCAGAGAGATGTTTATGTACTTTAAAAAATAACTTTTCCGAATTGTAAATTTTGAAATTGAAGTTCTCCGCAGTCTTATACATTATGTGTATCACACATAATACTTTAATAGGGCTCCTGTTTGAGGCACAAGTAATAAATAACTTCTTTTTTATAATAATTATTCACTGTTGTACCTTCATTTTTATAAATGGATTTGTAAACATACTGATAGAAGTTATAACCAATGTTTCTTATTCCTCAGTCTAAAAGATTCTCTAGAAAAAAAATTTTTGACACACCTTTTTCCTCAAGCCAGCCACTAAAATAAAGATTTTAGAAGCACCTAGAGGGATATACATTCCAAAACATGTGAAAGGACGCCAGAGAACTTGAAAATAGCACTTGCCTCAAGGCAACTTGTGTGGCTGCTTTTTGACAAACACTAAGACACCGAGCATGCATTATTTTCACTGTGATTGGGTTCCTACAAAATAATTTTATAATGAACAACTGACAGCATTTTCTTTACCTACTTGATATTCTGAAATTCAACAAACCAAATATGAAGTAAGTCCAATGAAAACTAAGTAAGAAATTAGTTATAAGGTACAGATTTGTTTTTTTGAATAAAGGACTGCTTTTTATTAAATTGTCATTGATTTTATTTTCAGCTGTTTTCTTTAAGTTACATATACAGACACATAACATACAATACAAATATATTCTTTTTTAAATTTTTGTATTTTAGGTAAGGGTCTACAGGGTGTTCTGGGTCTCACTACTAGACTGGACTCATAATGATCCGTCTACTTACAGCCTCCCAAGAGCTGGGATTACACGCACTGGACACCGTGTCCGGTCTCAATCCCCAGCTCAGAGCGTCCCGGGGGCGGGACCAGCATGGCCAGTTATTTGTATTTTGGAAGTTATCTTTAATAAGAATATATTTGGGACCAGCCAAATAGCTTTTAGAGAAGGATCTACAGGGTGTAGATTGGATATTGAGTTAACTAAAATGTTTCAGCATTATCACATTTTTCTTTACAAAAATTTTATTTTAAAATAATAACAGACTATTAGGTGTGGATTTTACAGCAAATCTATTTTCTAATGGAACCCTGGCATTTTCCACAAAGCTTCTTTTGTGATGTAAAGAAAATTATTTTATGGTTTTCACTGTATTCAAATTATTTCCTTTATTGTAAACTGAACATAATAACATTTAAAGGAAGTTATCTTTCTTCACTTTTCAGGTGTAATGTACATATAAAATATATTTTATATATTTATGTTTTTCTTTTCGGAATATCTTATTGTATAACTCAAATGGTAAACTAAAAATAGCATGATGATATTGACTAAGCAGTTTTATTCATACTCTTCAAATATTTTCAAGATTGAAAAATAAATTTCTAACAGATTATTCTACTTAGCAGGTAATGGTTGGTAAACCTATTTTAACTTTCAGTTATTCATGGACTAGTAGGGAACCAACAGATTCCCTACTGAGATTTTGGTTGTACAAACAATTATTATTGATAGTAATAGTTTCTTTTAATTGATAGTATCATGAATTAGTTTTCATTCTGTTTATACAATGTATTATTAACAAACACATCCTAAATGCATTAGTTTTTCTTACTCTAGAATAAGCTGGAAATTATGCATACACGATAAATCCGCACAATAAAAGAGTACTGCATTGTAAGGACTTGTGTAGCAAAATAAAATTCATTGATTTTTCTTAATATTTTAACTTCAACTGTTTGTTCCTTATCATGAGCTACATGTCATTCTCTAATCAGCAGGTGATGGTGATATTTTGGGTCTCCTGGAATCATTGAGCATCCATTGAGCATTCAGCATTATCACATTTTTCTTTACAAAAATTTTATTTTAAAATAATAACAGGCTATTAGGTGTGACCATCCTCCCTGAATGGTCATATTGTTTACCTTCTTCCAATGGAGTAATGAGATAAAATCTAGAGGTCTCTCAAGGGAAGGCTGGGAAGCGGTTTACCAGTATCAGTTTGGGGTAGTATACTGATATCATCAAAGGCATCTATTTCCCCTTTCTTTGAGCATTTCTGGGCCTGAGAAACAGCTCTATTCTGAAAATTGATTGAGTGCCTTGATTATTTACTTTGATGCTTGTATTTTTTGTTGTTGTTCAGTCCACTAAAAGTTTTCTGTTTAATCAGATCAGCTAGCACTGCAGGAGGCTTCCTTTGTATTTTGATCCTAGTAACACTGTGATCTTCTCACCAAGACTGTGAGTCTCAGAGTGTGTTCATTATGCTGGTCATTACTGTAACCATATACACACTGTCCTTGTTTATTTCTATTTCATTTTCTAATAGTACATATCTGCAGCACATATGATCACACTTTTGTTTGAAGTTAGCACGAAATGCACAACTGAAATGAATACCATTCCTGAAAGAAGTACTAATGACCAACAATTACATGGAAAAAAAAATGTTTAACATCTTTGGCCACTGGAGAAATGCATATTAAAACAGTATTAAAATTTCATCTTACTCTCAAAAAAACAGCCATTATCAAGAAATAAAATAATAAAGATTTCTAGGAAAGCTGTGGGGAAAAGAGAAACCTGCATTGTTGAGGGAATAACCATTATGAAATCATTTTGAAGAGGCCAGAAAACAAAAATTAGTGTTTCCATTTGGCCTCGCTCTTGGTTTTCTTTGGTGACTATCACCATTTTCTGACTATAGGAAACTTTTCTTGCTGTTGTTCAAAGTTGGTGGCCTCTGATTAAGTGCTTAGTTTCTACTTTGACCCAGTAGCAGGCCAAGAGCTGTTTCTCCAAATAGAGTAGTTATCCATTAAAGTACATCAGCACTGATATTTAGATTAAATAGTTATTAAACCTAAGAAAACTTAGTAATAAGGATCTGTGTTTAAACCTATGAAGTGAGCCCTAAAAGTTACAGAAAGATATATGACTGATCAAGAATTAAAGTTAAATTTTGCACATACTTCAGTTCAAAAAGGAGACCAAAACACAGAAGACATAGCCATTAAACAAAATACTAAAATAATTAAAGTAAAATTAAGCATGAATACCTCAATAATGTTAATAGATAAAAATGGACTACAAGTAGATTTAAAAGGCAGAGATTGTCTAAATGGATAAATATGCAAATCTGAACTATATGAAAATCACAAGAGACACAATTTGAACTCTAAAAGCACAGACATCAAGTGGAAGGAAAATTCGCAAAAATAACAAAACATGCAAAAAGTCTAGAATGAAAACAATCTTGGTTAAATTATATGTGTGTATACATATGTTATGGCTTGCGTCTAGGTGTCCCCTCAAAGCCTCTTGTCTTGGGGCAGCTTCTGGAGTGATTGATCACTGTGGGTGTGGACACTGCCCTTGCCCTGGGGCAGGTCATTTGCATTACAATGTAAGGTGGGAAGAGAAGCCAGCAGCTTGAGCTATTGCTGCCTCTCCCTTGTGCTCTTGCTCTTTGCTGCTGCCATGAAAGGCTGTTCTCTGCCCTATGCCCCTCTTCCTTGGAGCGAGCTGAATATGGACTGAAACCTCCAGTAACTGGGAGCTAAATAAACCTTTCCTTCCTTCATTTTTGGGTGTCGGATATTTTTTCCAGCAATGAGAGAAGAGTAAACTAAGACAGCATATATTCATCTTATTGGTATATTTTGGATATACACAGTGTTCATAATCATTATAGGGAATTTGTACCTGTACAGGACATATATTGATTCTTTCTTTACCCAAACCTTCCTCTCACTCCATCTCTTTTCCCTTCCTTCCTTACAACAGCTTTGATTCCTTCTATCCTCCTCTTTTTCTTTTCACTTCTCTGTCCCCTTTCCCTGCTTCTGTTTCTCTTACATTTGAATGTTTTCTTCCTATTTTCCAGTGTCTCTTATACATGTTTGTTCTCATTAACTCTCTCAGTTTTACACAGCAGAGATAAAATACAATATTTAAGCATGTGTGTCTACCTTATTTCACTTAAAGTATGGTCCCAAGGTACATCCATTTACCTAGAAATGGCTCAAATTTATCCTTTCTTGTGGTATAAATAAACCATATCTCCTTTATCACGTCATCCATTGATGAGTATCCAAGATTTAGCAATGACAAACTGTGCTACTATAAACACAAGTGTGGATATACCATGTGGTATGGGCTTTTTAATTATTTTGGTAAGATACCAAGAAGGGGAATAGCTTGGTCAAATTGAACCCCTGAATCCTATTATATATGGTAAGAATACAATAATCAGATAATAATGTTCTATTATTAAATACCAGTGTGATAAGGTAATTTCATTTTTATAAAAATAAGTCTTCACATATGGAGAATTTCTTTTTTCCCCTGTATTTTAGGGAAGGGTCTACAGAGTGTTCAGGATCTCACTCATAGAACAGACTTGTAGTGATTCTCCTGTTGACAGCATACCAAGTGTTAGGATTATAGGCAAGCATCACTACAACCAGTCTCAATCACTGGGTCAGTGAGCCATGGAGGTACACTGCTTGCAGGTTGTTTTAATCTGCTGAGCTATGTGGTCAGCCTGAGAATTTCTCTTATAATCATTAAGAAAGCTGAAAAAATTCTCTCATTTAAAGTTAAAAATTGCAGTTGAACAATTATTTTTCCATCCCTGTAAGTTTTTGTTTAGAATATTTATTTATATTGCTTCACTAAAATTTCATTTTGCATGGTTCATATGCATATGAAGCAGAACTCAAACTGGGAATGGATTTACTATGCTGTTGGGGACTGTAGGTTAAGACTGAGCCTAGCACATACCTGAGACTGTCCTTTCCAAGTTTTGCATAAGGATGGACAGAGAATCCACTGTTTCCTTGTGGTCACAACTGAAGCCCTGCACCTAGTGATGCTGTGATGCTCACAGCTGAAGCCCTGCACCTAGTGACGGTGTGATGCTCACAGCTGAAGCCCTGCACCGAGTGACGCTGTGATGCTCACAGCTGAAGCCCTGCACCTAGTGACGCTGTGATGCTCACAGCTGAAGCCCTGCACCGAGTGACGCTGTGATGCTCACAGCTGAAGCCCTGCACCTAGTGATGCTGTGATGCTCACA